>CM021788.1:171294-202764 GCA_011076525.1 Nettapus auritus | reverse complement strand
TTTTTTTTTTTTTTTTTTTTTTTTTTTTTTTTTTTTTTTAGCCAAATGTTGTGCTTTTAAGCTTCTACTCAGCTTAAAAACTTCTTTTCTGTCTCCTTTTCCATCTCCCCCCACCTGCGGACCTTTGTTCCTATGGAAACGGCCACGCAAAACTCCAAATATGCAAAATTCTGAAAATCCCCTCTTTTCCATTTTCACTGCCCACAGGGATTTTTAGGGAATCTTTGACTCCTGTTGCTTTTGCAACACAGACAGTTCAACTTGGTGACCCTAACTACGGCACATCTCTTCATCAAAAAAATAAAAAATTAAAAAAAAAAAAAAAAAAGAAGAAAAAGAATGAAACCCCTCAGTTTTGGTTACTTGGCCACTTTTTTACCGAACACCACTTTAACTTCTGTGTTTACTGGCAGCTGTAAGCAAAGAGACATCCACTTGTCTCCGCAGGAAAAAACGCAACGAGCTGCAGAGCTGAGCTTTGAAAGATTAGGAGAAATTGGTAAAAAACAATCTTTTTGCACGACTCCAGCATTGGTGAGTAGAGACAAGTAGCAACAAGACTTTGCAGGGTAAAAGCAGCTCAACAGTGATGATTTCCTGCTGTCTGCAAAGGGGATGTGTTGGAAATTCCTGCCCTTTTTGGCAGGCAGGGATGTATTTATTTTTTCTGACTTGACCCCAACACCTTCGTGAGTCTCGGGAGGCAAGATATTCCCCGACGGCTCAATCGCACAAGGGCGCAGAACGAAGAGGATAAAAATACTGGTTGCCATGGGAACATAAACTCCAGAGTTTGAAAATATCAGAATTAACCTTGCACTAATTTCGGTCCTTAAAACGCAGTCTTGCATTGGCATTTGGGGGTTTTTGTAACAGGAGCCTGAGCTTCGAGCAACCCATCCAGCAGGATTCAACATCTCTTTTTGCCTTACAGATGTTTTCCTGCTGCTGGTTGTTTCCCAAAACCATTTAGAGTTTCATAGAGAATTAAAAGATAAATAAAAATTAAAAAAAAATCCCCGCATTGTGGGCGCCATCCCGAGAGATGCAATGTGAGGGTTTTTCATGCATCGCTTTCCTCTCAACTGGAAACCCACTCATGACACGGTGTTCTTTGCTCAAAATACACCACAAGCACTTAACAATTGTTAAATTACGACAATGAGGCTTCAGCACCACTGATGCTCAGCAAGTGCAGCCACTTTTCCAGCGGCACCTGCAACATCAATGGCTTTGAGCATTTTCAGCCGCCAGCTTTATTAAAACACAAAAACAACTTTGGGGTGGTTTCAGCAAAGCTGCTCAGCCCGAGCTGGAGAAACACCATGCTCAAAGGAAAACAAACCATTTTTGGCTTCATAATAAGCTGACAAATTTGGTATCACAAGCCAAAGGATAGGCAGCCGGTCACACAACAAAAGCTAAACAGTAATAAAAGGATTATGAATTAAAAGGGGGCATGGTTAATCCTCTGTGCAAAGAAAGATTCCCATCATTAAACTTGAGTTTCCAAAGGTGAAACAGAAGAGGGAATTCACTCTTCTCTTCAGAAAAACACAGACTTACTGGAACTAATTTGTTGTTGACTGCAATAAATCGTCTCTGTTCTGGCACTTGCAAGAAGATGCAAGTTTGCAGATTTTGCAACACATTTTTGCAATATGTTTGCAGGCTTTTTCAATGAAATGCACTGCACATACTCCTTTCTGCAATGCAATGCAGTGCGCTTGTACTTTTTTGCTTGCTTTTTTTGCAATGCAATGCAATGTGCTTCTTTTCAGGACTTTGAAACTGCAAAGCAGGACTTGCTTGCATTTTTGCAAATTTCCAATGCAATATACTGTACTGTGTGGGAAGTGTGTGCATGTGTTTTCGACTTTGCAGTGCAATGTCTGTTTGCATTTTTTTGTTTGTAATTTTGCCTGGACCTTTGCACCATTGAACAGAAGGGCCACAGGCTCATCCATGCAGGCATTTGTGCTGGAAATGTTGAATTGGTTTCACCATCCATAAAGCAGGTTAAGATTTCTGCAAAATTCGGGCTGAGCTGAAATGATGTTTTTTAAATGCCCCCAGTCATGGTTACAAAACTCTAGGTGAGAGCACCCTGCTGTTTCCACAAATGGCTATTTACACTGTTTTGTGGTTTGTTTGTTTGTTATTTTAAACAAAAGTGTTGGCTTTTTTTTTTTTTTCCATCATTTAATTTGTCTAGAGAAAAAAGGTCACAGTCTTGTTGCATTTCGAGGAGGAAAAGCTCTGTTTTGGGGCAGTTTGATGATTTGTAGCTGTTAGTGGGATGCTCTGCTGGGCACAGAAGCAACCGCGGGAATTTACTTACCCAGGTGACACCTTCCTTGTGCAGCAAAATCCCCCAAAGCCCCCAATTTGGAGCAGAAATGAGGTTCCGGCCACAGCGGGAACCACACAGGCAAGAGCAGTTTAAGGGCAGCAGCGCCTCGATGAACAAAAAGAAAGATTTTTCCCAAAAAATTCCCAGTAGAGAGAGGAGGCCTGTCTGCATGGAAAAAAAAAAAATCTTTAAAAAGCAGGCTTGTTGGAGCAGTTTCGTGAAAAAAAGCTTGAAATCAGCTTCACTGAGACGCTTCCCCATAATCCCTCGCTGTTCCCCAGTGGTCTTGTGCAAACAGTGTGAGGCAGCTCAGCCTCGGCTCCGGCCACGCTCCTTGGGGCTGGGATTTTAAATAAATAACCCAAAATCGCTGCCTGCAAGGGGAAGTGAAGCCATGCTCACATGGGCTCCCAGCACCGGCATCACTGAGCCATGGCTGCCCAGTGCAGCAGCAAGAAAACACCAGCGATTCTGCATCTGGAGGATGCCGAGAGATGGATTTGGGGAGATTTGTGCCCCCCAGCTGAAAATGCTATTTTCTGGGTAGCATGGGAATGGGAAACGCCATATTCAGAGCCCAACTAAGCACTGCAAATGATCTGTATCCTGTCTGGAGCATCTTGGTAATGGATTTGCATTGTTTTTAGTGCCACAGCCAAAAAATTCAAGGTCTGGTTGTTGCAGATAGGACAGGAAGGGAGAGGCCACGAGGTCACCTAATTCCCATAAATATGTAAATATATATCTATATACATTATATATATATACAAGGGAAATATATTTTTTACACATAATATAAAGTAACAAGAATATATATTTGTATATATGCATTTATTTGCACATGCATATGCGTATTATATATACACATTTATGTATGTGAGCTTCACTCTTTGCAGTATGTATTATAATGTATAATAATATGTATTACGTATGTATTCATCTATGTGTATTATTACTGCCTATATGGAGGGATTAAAGGGGGATAGGATCATAAGGCAAAATGTGTTGGCCTCTCTGATTTATTTGCCCTCGTGCAAAAAGGACGATGCTAATGCCAGATTGCAACCCTGAGAATCCTTCGAAGCCCTCACCCTGGGCCCAAAATCACACTTTTTTTCCCCAACTCTTCCCACTCCCCCACACACACTTTGTTCCAGGGAGGTACTACATCGAGAAGGCAAAAGCTTTTGGCACTCCAAAATAATTCAGTCTCATAATGGATGTTTCTGCTTGCAAAAAGAGGTTTCCCTTATTCACCGCTATCCTTGTTAAAGGGAAGGAAAAGGAGCAGAAATATGGTGCCTTTTAGCAACCCAAGCTGCGCAGTCATTTCATCAGTTTTTAACCGGACCTGTTTTTCAGACCTTCAGTAATAAAAACAAGCCAATAAAATGAACATGAAAATATATTCATTAGGATTTATAATGCTCATTAAAACTGGCTGTGTACGAAAGCATGACTTAGCTTTAGAGAAGTAGGGGAAAAATGCAAATTCTTCTGCATGAAAAGAGGATATTTCCCTAATCGCCCCAATCAAACGCCGGCGCAATTATCTGTGGCCAACCCAACGGGTTAAAATTATACTGTTCATCTCCGGACACAGTAAGGAGCCGAAAAGTGTTTCATTTTAATAAAAATGGAATCTGGACCCTGCAGAAACCAGCTTCACTAATGACGTGTTTACACAGAAAAAGACAATTTCTATTTAATGGTGATTACTAGCGAGAACAAATTAAACTTCCTGGAGTATATGGGTTAGAGATAATGGGAAGAAAAGAAAGTTATTGAGTGTGTTTGTGTGTAAATCAGGAGATCTGCATACGGGGGGCTACAGCTGCACGTGCCTCTCTCTAGGAGTGCACCTCCCTGCCTTGCCGAGATCATGCGTGTGTCTTAGCACACAAAACCATATATATTTTGCTCCAAGTCCTCCTGTGCCTGCACACGTATTTGCATCCATGCTTCCAGAGGCACAAGTGATGCTCCTGGAGGTCTGGGGTGGAAAACCCAGAAAGCAGAGCTCCCACCCTGCAGCTTGCCAGAGGAGCTGGGGTTTGGTTTGTTTTTTTGTTTGTTTTGCATCTCATTGCAAAAATATGCAAAAGCTGCAAAATCCACCTCTCCCCACCTGGCAGCTCGGTGAGGGGGACCAGGATCCCCCCAGGGCAAAATGAGCTCAGGGAGAAAGAGCAGACGTGCACCCAGTGAGTGGCCACAGCATCCCCAGCTTCACTGCAAAACCCCCGGATGGTTTTATTTTTTTGTTCAGGGTACAACCTGAAAAGCCAAACCTCATCTCGATTCCTGCCGCAGATGAAATTAAGTTTTTGGGTTCCTCTTTGTGCCAAGCCCCCTTTCCCAAGGGATGGCGTGCCCGCGCCGGCCTGTGCAGGCACATCCCAGGGAGCTGGGGAAAATCGCGTCAACATCGGGCTTTAATGTCTGCTCCTTTGTACAGGAGAACAAGCATCTGCAGAACAAGCCCAGATGTGAGTCCCCAATCCAGGAATTTCAGCTCAAAGGCACGTAATAAGTCAGCGTCTGGGAAGGTTTAATAATAGCAAAATTAAAATTGTTACCTAAGCATAATGAAGAAAGTGCTGTGAGGAGGCTTGCAAAAACCCAAGATTAGTCCCCGGGGAAGGGCTGCTGGTTCAGGGGAACAGTAAGCAATGTGCAGAAATGCAACTTAATTATCTGTGCATGCAGAACATGCAGCCAGTTTGCAGCCACCTCCAAAGGCAGCAGAGAGGAGAGGGCTGCATGCCCCAGATGGAGTGAGCAGAATGGCTTTTGCATCGTTTAGCACGCACTGCAAATCCACGATTACATGTGCCTGGCCTGAGCTGTCTCAGAGTTGTTGCAAATGCTGCAGCTCTGTTGAGGAGCTGGGGCTTCTCATCCTGATATCTCACTCGCTGATGCAAAATGAGGTGTTTTTTTTTGTTTGTTTTGTTTGTTTTGTTTGTTTGTTTGTTTGTTTCTTTGCTCAGCCTTTTTTCTTTGTATTTTGAGCTCTTCAAGGCAGGAAAAACAAATGGGCAGGACCAGTGGCAGCCTTCACTGCGATCCCCTGAGCATTAATGCTGGGCAAGGGTGAGGATGAGAACTGAGCATGGAGTGAGCAAGCACACAACTGCATTTCTGCTCACTCAGCCCAGGCAGCTGGACTCAGGTCTGCCAGGACAAGGACAGCTGTGAAACAAAACATTGGAAAAATGGTAATGGGCAGGGGAAAAGCCCCAATTCAGTTCTCTTGCTGATGCTTTAGAAATGGATTGAGCCTCTTGTCCCCCTTTTTTCCCCTTGCTTTTTTCACAACAGGCTCATGTCCCTTCGAAGCTAAATGACCCAGCCAAACCCAAATCCCACTGCAGCAGAAGCAGGCTAATGAGGGAAGCAGCACAACTGAGAGTGCTTGGAGGACCTGGGTGCGTCGGCTGCATGCCCCTGCCGTGGCAGGCAGAAACGTAGCTTTAGTGCTAAGCTTGAAATTGTGTTAAATTTAAATGAAGGATTCTGGCAAGGATCGTATGGGGATGCTGGCTGATACCAAACTGGGGATGCTGGGCAGGACCAAAGCGAGGACACTGGGCAGGATTAAGTTGAGGACATGAGCATCAAGCCATGGGTGCTGGCTATTTTCAAACCGAGGATGCTACTAGCTGTGTTTGAACCAAAGATGCTCACTAGAGTCAAAGCAAGGAAGCTGGCTAGAACCAAACTGAGGATGTTACGAAAAGCAAACAGAAAATGATGGATAGGTTAGCTAAAATCAAACAGGAGACCCCAGCTAGGACTGATTCAAAGATACTGTCCAGGACTGATCCGAAGTTGTGGGTTAAAATCAATCCAAGGATCTTGCTAGGATCAAAGCAAGGATCTGGTTGGCACTGAACCAAGGACCCCAGTGAAATCAAGCCAGGGATGCTGGCTAGGATTGGACCAAGGAGGACACCAAAAATGTTAGCTGGGACTGACACAAGGACTCTGGATAGAAGCAAAGCTGTGACGCCACTTTCATACAACTATTAAAAAAATGCAAATCTGTACGTCTCCCGAGACTGCCAGCTGCTTGGGGATGAGTCCACAGGGTGTCACAGTGCCACTTCTCGAGGCAGCAGTATTTTTTCTCAGCTTGACCAAAATAGCTGAAAAAAGCAGAGATGCTTTTTGGCACATCTCAGATCCGAAAACATCCAAACCGCTCCTGGCTCCGGAGCTCAGGGCAGCCCCAGTATGCCTGCATCATGCTACCTGCGTGCTCCAGACATGCCTTTCAGTCACTTCGCCTCCCCCAGACCGCAAGCCCTGTTCCTGCTTTTTTCCCCAAAATGCTTTTGCTGCCATGCTTTCAGTCAGCACATAGACTTGGTGCACAAGTTCAGCAATACAAATTTGGCTATTTTCCCCAGATTTCTTGCAAAACACAAACCAATGGGATCTGCTTATAATTTCTGGACCAAATGCAGAACTTAGCTGTTAAATACTCAACCAAATCCTTAGGAATCTCTCCCAACAGATAGCTGTCCTCAGTGGCACTTAAAAACAACAATAATAACAACAACAAAAAAAATGTATTCTGAGTTTCCAAACTCATAATAAAACCCCAAGTTTTGTGTTTTTGGTGTTTCTTTTTTACACCTGTAAGCACCAAACTGTGGCAGTGACGGCAGACACTCCAGGGCACATTCATTGAGCCCAGTTATTTCTTAATACACACATCCTTTACCCCTTTATCCCCTCACACACACACCCAGAAAAAAAAATAAAAAATTAAAAAAATAACCCTCGTATTATTAAATTCCTTCATCTGTTCTTTAATTCTGTATTTTTTTTAAAAAAGTGACTTTTGCCAGAAACATCAGCAAGGTCTGATTTCTCATCACTCCCTTGGTGCGCCTGAGCTGGATGCTCTGCAACCCCACCAGGCTTCTTTTTTGTGCAGGTGAGTGCAAAACTGACACCATTTGGGCTGAGGAGGTGTGAACATGCGGCTGCACAAGCTCTGTGCTTAATGAGGGATGCCTAACAGAAGTTGGGGATTGATGGCCACCAGGTCTGCCCTGCTTTTGGTGCAGCCAAGTTGCTGAGCATCCCTGGCCGTCTGCTCGCTCATCCCGGTGAACTGCACCAGCGCGCAAGCAAGGTCACGTCATTTCACTTCCCGGTTTTCCATAATTAGGGATTTCAGCTCTTCAGTCGTATTGTGTCACCTCAGGGTTTTCAGCAATTAGGGATTTCTGCTCTTCTAGCTGGTCAGTCCCTACACTATCAGGTTTGCCTTTGCTCTGCACTGAACTATTCTTGCAACTGCTCCCAGCAGCCCATCCAAAATGAAATCCAAATTATGCTTCTGATTGAGCTGATACTCTTATTTCCAGGAAAGAAAAAAAACATGAAAAGGTGCTGCCAGAGCTGTCCTGCAAAAATCCATCCCAACTGTCTTCCCTCTGCGTGCTCTGCCGGTGAAGCAAAGCGGTGCACATGCAAAAAGAGGTTATGTTTGTTTTCTGGGCATTTCCGTGGAGGTGGAAAAGTGCAGCCACAGGTAACCTCATCAGAAATAAGGAGGGATGAGAGCTGCAAGCTGGAGGGCTGCCAGAGGAGTGAGGATGTTTGTAAAAGGAGGAGGAGGATGAATCTGTTGCGGAGCACAGCTCTGCTGCCCATGCGGTCACCGGATGGCAAGGAGCCCTGAAAGGAGACAGCAAAAATCCACGGGAGCCACCCCAGCGGGAACTCTACTGAGCGGAGGTCCCACATGGTCAGTGTCGTGCTTTCCCCTCCTGGGTGCACAAAGACTATTTATTGCAGGGGCTTCGGGCAGCAGGGGGTAACTGTAGCATCTCGGCTGCATCAGCTCTGTCCGGTGCAAAGTGCTACAGCCATGATTTTTTTTGCCATCAACATCTTTCATGCTTTCCAAAGCCAGGATTGCAGACTTATGGCAAATGAGGGAGCTTTGGTGCACATGGTGGATACATGCAGGTACAGCAGGAAAGTGCTCCTTGCTCCGGTGAGCACCGCCACGGACACGGCTTTATTTCTGCACGTGCAGGACAGCAACGCCAGCCTGGACTTTTGCAAGCCTGGGTGTCCCCTGGGTGCTCCTCTGGCAGCCAACCCCAGCAAAGCCCAATTTTTGCACTTTCTGCCAAATTTTCAATGCTCTTCAGCCACTTAGGGATGCCGACAGGCTGACGGAGTTTTCCAAAGTCTGCACCCCTAAAAAATGACTTTTTGTTTTAGGAAAAAAACCCACGGTGTGCACTTCACTGGAAAACAATGAAATTTAAGGCTTGAAGGTCACTCAGGATTATTTTTAAAAGAAAAACTTATGTTTTTAAATGCAGTTTATAAACTTATATGTATTTTTAAATGCACTTTCTCTTGTTTCATCTCTTAGAAGGAGCAAGGGCGAGTAGTCCCGGGCTGGGAATGGGAACAGCACGCAGGGGATCTGGTGCAGCACTGAAAACCTGAAGGATACGGACTGCTCCCAAGTTCCATTATTACACAGAAAGATAAAGCATATTCACACAACAAGAAATCCTTGTTCACATGGCACAAAAAAAAAGTTGTCTCAAAGCTGTTTTTTGTCTTCTTTATCAAACATTTGTGTTTTTTCTCTAATTCCTCCCTGGGCACTGCATGTTGGTTGAGTTTTTGGCTTTTTCTACTCAATCACGATAGCAATAATTCCCATTTTTCTCTGATTGCTATGCCCTCAACAATCCCTATCATCCCCAGATTAAAGCATTTTCTCCCCCATTTGGGGAATCCCCTTGCAGCTTAGTTCCAAAAATAGCCATTTTTGCAGCTTTTTGCAGGCATGATGATCATTAAAGCCAAAGTGTGACTCCAAACTGATTTTTACCCATGTGTAGACAGCAACCCCCCCCCCCCCCCCGACTTGATTTGACTGTGTTTTACCTAACTGGGAAGCTTTTCCCATGAGTTTCTAGCTCAGTTTTAGCTGTGAAGCCCCATTTCTGAGTTAACAATGCTCACTCACATTGGAGTGCTTCAGGCCTGAGCAGGACTTCAGACATTTGCTGAATCAAGGCCCAAATAAATAATGTGAAAGACCCTTACAAATTGAGAGAAAATCCCCAAACCATAAGCCCAGCATCTTCACTTTCCAACAGAGTAAATGCTGAGTTCTTCACTATAAGATCGGACCAACAAGAAAACACGGAAAAAACAGTGCGGGAATGAGGGGAAAGTTTTTTAAAATAAGCTTTTATAAATAAGAACAACAATATCTGATTCCGGTTCGATACTAATACCCGGAGAGCCTTGAAATTTTGCTGAAGAAACAAAAAGCTTTGTGTCTATCCTTGGCTGCTGGGCAAATACGACACTTAAGAGAAAAGATATTTTGCAGCAATAATTATTATTATTTTGTGCAAGGAGGGCTCGCAGCGCGGGGCTTGGCCGCTGCACAAGGAAATCCTCTTGGGCTGCTTTGTGAGGCCGAGGCTGATCTGTGCATCTCCCATCAGGAGGGAGAGGGGGGAAAAAAGGGGGAAAAGACAAATTTTTCAAGCCAGCAGGAGCTTTGAGGAAAAATAGTCAAAATAAAATAAAATAAAACAAATAAAATAAAATAAAAATAAAATAAAATAAGGTGTAAGCCCAGAGAAAGGGAAAACCCACACTCCTCGATGCAGATACAAATACAATGTTCATCACGCAGAAAGGGAGAAAAAGCACCAGACCTGGATTTACTCAGCTCCTCTTTGCAAGCAGGGTTTTTTGGTGCAGCAGTTACTGAGAATAAAACCTAGCACTTCCACAACCCAAAACTCCCCTTTTTCTCCCCATAATCGGCATTTCCCCAGTAAGATGCTTTGCTTCTTCCATAGGCTTCCCTTCAACAATTCCAGCATCCCGCAAAAAAGCCAAAAAGCCTCTCCTGGAGGGAAAGTTGTTCCCAATAATATAAAAGAAGCTGTTTAAATCTCTTTTTTTTTTTTTTTTTTTTCTTTTTCCTTCCATGCCAGCCCCACAGAGCTGGAGCTGAGAATACATTAGCCTTTAATGAAGTGAAACCCTCATCTTGCCGGAGACACCTCATTTAGCGCAATTGTTTCGGAGCCATTACAGAAAGACAATTACAAGGAAGCGGCGAGAGTAATTGGAAATGCTGGCAGGAGTTGGGCGAAATGATAATAAATAAAAATATTCACCCTAATAAGCTTTCCAGGAGGGGGTGGGCTGGAGAAAATCAACATAATTAGAACTGAACCTCGGCGAGGAAAAACAGACAGCGGGGTGGCAAGCGCTCAGCACAGAGAGGAAGAGGGGAAAGTGAGGGAAACTTCATGTTTTGCCCCAAAATGTGGGGCTGAGCTGCTGGGAAGTGTTTTTGCCAGCTGTCTGAAGCTGGTGGAGGATGCTCAGGAGCTGCAATGAGCAAGAACCTGTTGCCACACCAGGGTGGGGGAATCCTCAAGCATGCGCTCGGTGCTTAAATTGGAGAAAAGACACCTAAAAAGCAGTTTTGCTGACAGGAAGATGCAGGATGCAGTGACATGGGGTGACGTGAAGTGCTATGCCATCAAATAACGTGGAGTTTTTCCTCTTTACCTACAAAATGCAATTATTCTCACTGAAGCCCGGTGCAGAGGCAGCGCTCACGTATTCCTTTAATTGTCCTCGGAAGAAAAGAGCATGGAAATAGCAGTTGAAATCACGGCGGTCCCAGCTCCAGCCTGGCCTCTGGCCAAGGAAAGCATTTCTCAAAAAGGCTCCCAATGCACAACAAAACTTGCCAGCTTCTTATTTGCAGATTACAGCTAGGGATTTCCTCAGGATTTGGACTAATGACCCCGGACAGCAGGAACAACGTGCAACTTGCTTCATCAAGGCAGGAAAAGGGTGCGAAAGGCACAAAAGCGGGTTAAACCTCAAAGCATTACTGGGGCTCATGTGCATGTTGCAGCTGCACTTGTCTCAAAGGCATCTGGGGACCCTGACCCATCTGAAGGGGTTTGGTGCTCCTCCTCACTCCCTTCCCCTGAGTGCAGGGCTTGTCCCCAGAAAGTTGCTCTCGGTGATGCTTATTGCAAGGAGGAAGAAGGTGCTGAGTACCTGACGCGGGATTCACCTTCCCCTCCCTTCCTAAGCATTCCAGCTGCTGCTCAGCCCAAAAGGCACCATACACAACTGCAGAATCACAGAATCACAGAATCATCTAGGTTGGAAGAGACCTCCAAGATCACCAAGTCCAGCCTCTGACCTAGCACTAACAAATCTTCCACTAAACCATATCCCTAAGCTCTACATCTAAACGTCTTTTAAAGACCTCCAGGGATGGTGACTCAACCACTTCCCTGGGCAGCCCATTCCAGTGACTAACAACCCTTTTGGTAAAGAAGTTCTTCCTAATATCCAACCTAAACCTCCCCTGGCACAACTTTAGCCCATTCCCCCTCGTCCTGTCACCAGGCACGAGGGAGAACAGAACAACCCCACCTCGCTACAGCCTCCTTTCAGGTACCTGTAGAGCGCGATAAGGTCGCCCCTGAGCCTCCTCTTCTCCAGGCTAAACAGTCCCAGCTCCCTCAGCCGCTCCTCGTAAGACTTGTTCTCCAGACCCCTCACCAGCTTCGTAGCCCTTCTCTGGACTCGCTCGAGCACCTCCATGTCCTTCTTGTAGTGAGGGGCCCAGAACTGAACACAGTACTCGAGGTGCGGCCTCACCAGAGCCGAGTACAGGGGGACAATCACTGCCCTGGACCTGCTGGCCACACTTTTTCTTATGCAAGCCAACTTATGCAAGCCATTTATTTATTGCAAAATTAATAAATAAACAAATAACTAAATAAATATCAGAATCACTGTACAACTTGAAAAGCTGCCTTGAAAACCTTATTGGAAAAAAAATACATCTATTAAAATAATATAAATATATATTTACACTGTTTGGAACCAAACAGTGAAACCCAGCTGTGATTTTGGGTCTGGCACCAAAGGACGCAGGGCGCTGGGCAGGTAAAGCTCTGGCACGCGTGCAGATGCACCCCCAGAGAAAGCAGGGGAATTTTCCCCCTTCCTCCCTATTTTCAGTTGGCAGAGCAGGATGCCACTTTATTATTGCAACGTTTTACCAAATAGGGGTGAAATGCTCGTAGGGAATTACAGGTTTTGTCTCTTTCGGCCAACCAAAGCCTGGGCAGGTCCATGCTGGGAGCCCTTGGAATCAAATCCCCCAAGTCCCTGCTCCAGCCCTCTGGGACCGTTTCACCTTTTTCACCTTCTCGAGATATTTTTGGTGCATAAACCCAGTGTTCCCAACCCAACACCTTGACACCTTTGCAGAGGGCAGGCGGTATTTACACAGACCTTTCCTCTTCTGCTTGCCAACCGAGACAACTTTCATTTAAAAACCACGCACGTTTTTTTCCTCAGCTATACTGCCATCTCGGAAATCAGTTAAGATCATTATCACAGAAAGAGATCAGAGATAAAACATTTTTATTTTCTTTTCTTCTTACTTATGGTGGAATTTTCAGCCACGCAACCCCCCATCCTACCCCTGGCTCCCATGGAAGTCGTGTTGAGAGTTAATGTTTCGTTAATATATATATATATATACATAAATGTGTTTTTTTCTTTTCATTTTCCATATTTCTCCTCGGTTGCCAATTATTTGCCTCTCAAAGGGGTTATCACCATTCTCCCTGTGCTCCCTGTAACTTTTTTAGGTTTACTGCCTTTGACAAGCCACAGGCAATGTTTATGCCACAATGCCACATTATTAAATATTATTAAATATCCTGCAAGGCTGCACGCAGAACTATTTGGGGGCTGCAGAATGCCTCCATGGCAAAGACTGCTGATGAGAGTGAGTGGGGATTTCTGCCTGTGCAATTACTGCTCATGCTGGGTGATGTGGCCCCGCCGTAACAAATTCCCCACAAATTTCATGAAAATTGGTACAGCCAGGAACACCTCAGACAAAGCTCTTGCAAACTGGGAGGAAAGGGGGTTATTTTGGAGCTTTTTATTTCACTGATGGTGAAGGAGGGAAGGGCCAGCCTGATGTGGTGCATGTGGAGAGTGTGCATTGGATTGTGCACAGGAGTGTGCACGGAGGGTGCACAGAGTGTGCACAGGAGCTGGAAGCATGCATGGAAGCATGCACCTAAATGTACATGGATCGTGCATGGAAGCGTACCTGGGACCTTGAAGTATTCAAGGAAGCATGCACAGAAGCTGGGAGTATGCAAGGGAGCGTGCATGGGAGCATACAAGAAGCAAACACAGAGAGAGCATGGCGACAGGAGTGTGCACGGGAACACGCACCAGAGCATGTGTGCACACCGCACATGTGCCTGGCAGTGTGTGGGGAGCGTGCACAAACAGCCAGAAAAGCTACAAACTGAAGAAGAATCATGTAAAACTTGTGGAAAATGTGCAGAAAGTTGTTTTACAGGAAAATTCATCCTCCCCCCCCCCCCAATAAATAAATAAATAAATAAACAAACAGTAAAAGCAGCATTGCCACCTTTAACGCAGAAGAGTAAAAAAAAAGTCTGTTCTTTCTTCTTATTTAACAGCACATCCAAGAGGGCAGTTGAACGTTCACACAGCCCCAGCTTTTGGTGCTGACAGCTGAAATTTCACTGACGAATGCCCCTTCTAGAGGTCATGCCCCAGGAGGTGACCAGGCAAAATCCCTTTGGATTTGCTGGGATCAGGAAAGTTTGTGAACAAACTTCCATTAGGGCTGGTCTAGGTGCACCCCTGCACTTGCCAACTGGATGGTGATGCCAGGGGGATTTTTAATTGAATTATTAGTTTGGGGATATTTAATAATTTGGGTGTAATTTGGGCTTGGTGCAGCTCAGCCACCATCGGTGTGAACAGCTCCAAGTCAGAAGTGATATAATGTGAAGAAGGCTGGGCAATAAATATATTGAGTTAATATAGTTTATTCTTCTTCATTGGAGCTCCAGCTGAAGGGACAGTGATTTTCTTGGGCTGTCTCTCTGGAAAATGATTTAGCTGAATGACAGTGCAAGGTAATGACTATTGCTTAATTGGGTCACTATTAGCATAAATGCAGCAAGTGCCAAGTAGTTTAATGGTGATTAACCAGGTGCTAAATAGGTGCCAGATTCAAAGCTGGGAGGTTTTTCATGCAAGTTGTCCCAAAACTTGCATTGCAATGGGACCTCCTGATTCCACGTCAGCCCTAAAACACCTCAAAAACACTGCAGAAGATCCTGTTTTAGGATCTCTTCCCATCCACAACAGGACAGGTGACATACTTCTCTCCTTCTCCAAAATTCTATTTTTTAGATCCACTTTGTGACAAGGCTGAGATTTCTCCCAGGGAGCAAGCCGGGAGTGTTGGAGCAATCACTGCCGAGACACAGCAGATGAAATACACCCATCTTTTGCTCCAATACCCATGCAAAAATTTGGAGCTGGTTGACTATTTTGGGGGCTCAAAACCCCACAGTGGGTTTTCACAGTCTGTCAACCCTGGAAAAGCCTCCAATGCACGGTTTGAACAGGAAAGGCATCCAGCTCAGATGCATGAGCAACCTGAGGCAAGGCCGAGTATCCCTGCCTTTTCCTGCCCTGCAGTTGGGGATGCGCATGCAACAAAGCACCTTCTCAGGGTTGCAAAAGCTAATTAATTTGCAAGCCAGTGTTTGGATACTGCAATTCCCGTGTTTTCTTTGGTAGCGGAGTGGAAAGGTTTATTTAGCCAGCAGCAGAGAAGGATTCACAAACATTCCCCTATCCTGCAGGGAGAGCCACACCGACCGAAAGGAGATTTAATTAGCAAAATCTCGTTAGGCAAACGAAATTATCCGTAAGACAATACTCCTCTGGACAGGGGGTATGATTAAACAAAGCCATTAATTGAGAAAGTAGCTCCAACAGCTCACTGGCTTCATTCATCTTCATGCCGGCTCCATTTCACTTCTTTGGGGCTGAGATGAGGATGGGTTTGGGGGGGTTAATGGCAGGGCCCCTCTGGGGCACAGCAGGGGACGGGGACCTTTCACATCCCAGCCTTGTTTCAGTGCCTCAGGCGCCTTGGCAATCTCCCACCACCCAGGGCGGCACACACCAACCCAACGCTATTGTATGTAGCTTTTTTCTATCACAACACCAAAAAAGGAAAAAGAAAAAAAAACACAAAACTACACATATTTAGGAGCCCTGCATACAGCAAACCCTCATTCCCACTATTTTTAAGAAGTTTAGAAAACATTTCTGCTCTTGCTTGATGGGGTTTTGCCGAGCGGGGTTGCTCTGCTCTGGTCCCCAGGGACACCTGGGAGCAGGACGGTGCTGAGCCGCCCCACGGCCCGGAGACGCGTGGCACTGTGGGGAAAGCTCAAAGAGCCGCTTGTACAATCTGCTGCACTTCATAATTCCCTGTGATTTAAAATCTGATGTTCTAACAACCGGCAGGAGGAGAGAAGAGAAACGTGGCCGTTCTCTTAACCTTTCGCTTTATTAGTGTCTTATGGAGTGACCTATAAAAAGCATCAATTCATGCCTCCGTTTTCCAGGAAGTACTCCAGGATCGTTTAAAAAAAGAAAAAAAAAAAAACTCATAAAAATAGGTACCCTGTGAACACTCCGGGTTTATATATAGCCAGGCGTTTCTTTTCATTTTATGACTCTTGTTCAACGGTAATTGCCAGAGCCCTCACACCCGTGGCGGCAACAGACTGCTTGCCCCCAACAATATATCCGAGTGCAGGCAGGGGAAAAGGAGAAATTCCGCAAAGCAAAACATCTCCCAGCAGCATCAACAGGCAGTGGGGAAAAAAGCTGCTTCTTCCACGACGAGTAGCAGAAGGGTAATTCGTGGCCAAGCCAACGTGCCCCAGCAACCTTCTGTCTTTGGAACTTCTTCTCTGTCTCCAGGTTTTAGCATTACTGTAACAATGCTCGCCCCACCCCACCACCCCTCCCGCCCACCCCCAATAGATTCCCAAGTGATGCTTGGAGGAGAGCTGAAACATCACAGCTGCAGCCCCACCAATGGAGGGAAAACCCCAAAATTTGGGAGCTTTCATGCTTTTGTATCCATCACTGAAACATCAAACCATCCCCTCAGGATGTGTATCCTCATTCATCATTTCCAAGAAGTATCTTTGGGGATATTTGCCTCTCTCCTGGTGCAAAGATGAGCAAATAAGCACCCCAGCGCCTACATAATAATGATGTATTTTTGGTGGCAGTCATTGCCAAAGCTCAAGGTTTGCCATACAACAAGGGCTTTGCTGCCATTTTTGCTCCTGGAACAGAGTTTAGATCCAAAGAACAACCCACCTGATGCCAGCGAGGGGCGAGCTGCAGCAGCAGCGGGTAATGAAGCAATCCCAATTAAGTCTCAGTGAAACTCCTGTGGCTGGAGCACGGCATGTGACCATGGCGTGGAGGGACCAAGGCTCAGGATGCAGCCAGGGGCTCTGCAGATGGCAGTGGCAGGGCTGAAAGGGAGATTTTTGGGTTTTGGAGAATGCTAAAATTCAACCAGGAGCCCACAAGCTGAAGATGGCTGAAAGGCCTGCGGGTGTCACAGTGTGTTCACTGCTCGCCAACAGCAGCCCCTAACTTTAACAACTGAAATCCTCCTTCACCATGCAAGGCAAGAAGGGTGGCAGGTCTGGGTTTTCCCCGGACAATAGGGGCAGAAAGTGCCAGAGCAGCCCACTCCCGCGTGCTTAGACAAAAAAGCCACATGTGATGCAAGGATGCTTCTGCTCAGGACTAAATCCTGGCTGCTTTTAGGTGCAGGCAACAAAATAGACAGGAGCTGTGGCTCTAGGTCTAACGGCAAAGCCGAGGCATCCAGGGCAGCACAAGCTCTTGCAGGAGGGGCTGGGCACAGTTTGCAAGGAGCCAACTGAAAACATGCAAGAACATAAATAAATACGAGTTCAGGTTTCAGTGGCCACCAACCCAAGGGGCAAAGCAAAAACCACGCTGCCTGGGGAGATGTTTATCAGAGGAGAGGGGAAAGCTGTGACATCTGATCCAACACACAGCAGAGGGTAGGAGATCCAGGTCCCCAAAGTGGGAGGGCTCACAGCCGCCCCGTGCAGGAACAGAACAGTTTTGGGTGGGGGAAAACCATGCAATTCAATAATCTGGCAGCAAGTGCAGGATTTGACCCTCCTAGGATGCCCAGCTGGCAGCCGGTCCAAAATGACTACAGCTTCCCCCAAAATGATAGGGCATGGAGCAGGATCCTTCTTTGCTCCCAGGGTCGGAATAAAACACCCTGCCAGGGCATTGCAGAATGGAGAAATCACCATGAAACCAAATTCCCTGTTACAGATCTTGGGCAAAAGCATCCCCCCTTCCCTGTGAGAGGTGACAGACCCACAGCAGAGAAGGACACACGGAGCCGCAGTGCAGGCGGCGCTGAGCGGTTCACTCCAAGGTATTCCTGAGCACAGAGGTCACTGTCCAGCAATAAATTACACCCGCAGAGCACAAACCTTGGGCAACATGCCGGCACTTTGTGACGGAGGAGGGTTTCATCCCCATGGGGAACCCTGTCCTCTCTGTCCTGCCAGGCCTGAGTGCATTTCATAAGAAATGCGCCAAAAACACCCCGCATGCCCGGCTGTTTGCGTGGTGTCAGGCGACACCAGCTCAGCCGTCCCGTGAGCTGTGCAGCTCCTCATTCCAGCCATCTATTTTTACTCCGAGGTGCAGCCATGCCCGGGGAGGGTTTAACATTTCCAGTGCCAGGCCGAGCCAGCGCACTACAGGGAGGGAAGGCTGCAAGTCGGGATGCGGCCACGGGCGAGCAAACAGGACACGGTGCCTGCTGCAGGCCTGCAGCCCCACACCGAGCTCATTACCCAGTAACTTCTGAGGTCTACCTTAGTGCACAATCAATGAAGACTAATTAAAATGAACACTTCATTCGTTAGCGGGTTGCTTTCTCAAGCCCAGGCGGACTGGGCTTTCTCAACCCCCTTTGCAGACTGGCCCTGCCAGGTGACCCCACACAGCACCTAGGAAAGAGAAGAGAAAAATATCACTATCGTAGAGAAAATACCAGTATCAAAAATACCAGTATCATCTCACCACAAAGACGCAGCAGGACCAGCCCTGCGCAGGATGGAGGCCAGCACCAGCCATGGATGCTTTCTGTCCCCTTTCTGGGCTAAAGGAGCACCCCACACTACTGGCAAAGCCTCTTTTCCCTGCCTCTGCACAGCTGCAATGTGTTTTTTAGTTTAATTTAACTGGGGGGAGGGAATTCATTAAGTTTTAAATACTACCCTTGCTGCACTGCAGCCGCAAACCCAACTTTACCCTTTTGAAGAAAAAAAAAAAAAAAAAAAAAGCAGAGGAATTCAGCAGTTCTGCCCCCCTGCCCCTAAGCATGCCCATGGCCAGCTACCCCAGTGGTAAATTCCCGCAGCACCAACAGTGTGCATGGAAATGCCCCGGTTTGCATTGCCCTTAACTGATGAGGAGCAAAACCAGCAGCTCTAATTAGGGCTAACGAGGAAGAGAGATTCAACTCAAAGAAGAGGTTATTTATATTCATTGATTACAAAGCTGAACTTGCTCGGCTGTGTTCATCAGAAATGATTATTTTAGCAACAAGCAGGTGCCACCAAAAACCTCCCCAAAGCCAGGAGGGAGGAGGTGATGCAGTGCTGGGCTGTGATGACTTCGAAGCCTTTGCCAAGTTCATCATGGTTCCACCTCTCGGGCTCTGCTCACCACCCTCTGATTTCCATCTGAATTTGCTACAGGTTTGGAGCAAAACCCACTTAACTATTTTGCACACTCCTTGCATGCAAAGGTTTTTCTTTCAGTGCTGCCTAAAGGGTGGGACTGCACTTTGAAACTAAAAACAGTATGAAGCTTTCCTAGTTTTTCCTTTGAAACTTAGTTTTGTAAGAAAATTAGACTTTGTACACACACTCTGTTTGCAAGGACAACCACCACTGGGCACCAGACAGACAGCACTTATGAGCCTCGGACACCGAAGATGCTGAGAAACTAGTTTTTACTTTAATGAGGCAGGAGCAATCAGCTCGGCAGAGAGAAGTCTTTCTGTCGTTTTTTACTGATTTTTAACTGTAGAAACAAGGTTACGCTTGTAGCCATACAAAAAAGCAGGTGCAGAAAAAGTCCAAGTTTGGAGAAGGGTCCCAGGACCCTCGCCGCTGGGTTTCTGCCAGGAAGCATTTAATGAGCAAAAACCCTGATGCTGATGGATCAGAAAAAGCCGAAACCACAGGGAGAGGAGAGCATAGGCAACAGACACGCTAAGGGAGAAAAACTGCAAAATAATAAAGCAGCCAAAGTGGGAGGAGAGCAAGCACCTCTCCTCTGTGGCTTCCCAGATGCACCTGGGCACCCTGGGAGGACACAAGCTAATTTGGGTGCCCTGCTGGAGTCTCCAGTTTGGGTGCCTGGCGAGGATCTTTACTGACTGGGGTACCCAAACAGGATGTTTATTGATTCAGGTGTCCTGCAGGGATCTTTGCTGATTTGGGCACCACTCCAGCATCGTTGCTCATTCAGGTGCCATGCTTGGGGCTTTGCTAATTTAGTGCCTGGAAAGAATTTTTGCTAATTTGGTTAAACTTCAAGATTCTTTGCTGATTTGAGCACCTGGTATTGATCGTTCCTGATTTGGGTACCATCCTATTGCTTTGATAATTTAAGTGCCACATTAGGGTCTCTGCTAATTTAAGTATCTGGGCTGTGGGATGCAAGCAGATGCACAGTGGCCGCATCCACTCCTCTCCCATGTGTATTTTAAGGTTCACAGCAGCTTTGCGCCCCAGAGGGAGCAAGGAGCATGTTGCAATGCTGAGCATGGTGCAACACCCTTCCTGGCGTGTTTTGCTAATTGTACAAACCTAATGGGGGAATGCACCAGCAAAAAAGGGTAATGGCCATCAGGCCAGCAATAAAACAAAATTAATGGTCCATGGGAAGAAATCATGTCCACTTAATACCAGCTTTGAAACTCTAATAGAATAATGTAATACCAACGGGGCTTCGCTATGTATGCAGATTGCTTACACCGCTGTTAATCATGCGCAAACCCAGCCACACTGTGCCCGAGCTCACCCAGCCACGATTATTTTGGGAGGAGAACACAAGAGCATCCTTCGCCCTTTAGGAGAAACAACTACGAGTGGGTGGGCTTGTTTGGTCTTTTTTTTCAGGGGCCTTTCTGCTACAATTGCAGCTTCAAGGTGCCTGGTGTCACAGCAAAACGCCTTGCTGAGGCTGTACCCAAGGCTGCGCTTTGTTTTCTTTTGTTTTTTCCCCCCAAGGATGCTGCAGCCACTCTGGATGCCAGGAAGAAATGTGAGGCTTTGCAAGATTATCATGCCAAACCAGAAAAACTCAAAGATTCCCTCAGCATATTGATAACAACAACAACAACAAAATCTCCTCTTATGTTACCCTACATACAATAATAAATTGGACGGACACTGCAGCCACCAGAAAATTCAGGAAAATACTATTTTGTTGCAGGAAAATGTTACCTGGAAGGATGTCTGATATCAAATGTGATACCCCAGCAGTTAACAACTTCCTGGCATTTCTTCATCCAATCCCTTTTTATTGTTGTTTTTAACCCAGCCAACCTTTTGCTCAATGGGACCCCAAAACAACTGAAAAAAATACCTCTTTTGGTTCTTTTTAAGCATGTCAGTCCATAATTTTCATCAGGATCCCTCAGCTCTTTTTCTCCCTAAGGAGGTGCACACAAATCCCCTGGATATTTCTCTAGGCTATTTGTAGTTTTATAGCATGCTCCTGTTCAACCCTTTTTTCAGGCTGAGTCCTGGTCTGCTTCATCCCAGTAAAGGTTTAATCATTTTGGTGGGCTTTGGCTCATTCTGGAACAAAATACGAGTGTGTGAATATTCCCTGTGGAAAGGGATGGGGAAGATGCACATCTCGACAGACTGCTTTCCTTTTGGAGAAAAAGCCTGGCACAAAGAAGTTTTGCACAGAAACTTTCAGCGTGACCAAAGGCCTTAAATTCCAGGAAAACCAGGATTAAAAGCGGATGTGGAATATTTATACGAGGTTGTGTAAATAGAGACGCGACAAGGCCGGGGACGTCACAAGTGCTTTTAAACATCTCAAGTATGGGATGTGATGTGAAAAATTAGTGTTTTCCACTACCCCAAAGCCAAAACACTGGGAAAAACAGAACTTTTAGGAATAACCCACAGCATGCTGGCAATACCGTGGCTTTTGCAAGGGTCTCCTCTCTGACAGCAACCACGGCAGGCTGCAATCCCTAGCTCCTTCTGCTATGGGTTTAAAAAAACCTCTTTTCCAAGACAGAAGAAGCAGGAGTATCTCCATACATTAGCAACTCACAAGCCCAATGTTACTTTTTCCTGTGGGAAAAACACCATTTCTTCCCCCAAAACGCCAAGGGAGCAACAAAAGGTTGCTCAAATTGCAGTCTTCTGTGGTTGAGGAGCCAGCGGGGCATGGGGCTGACCGGGGATGCTCCAGCTCCGTGTGCACAGTGGGGAAAAGGTGCCGAGCTGGGAGATGCTCATTGCCCAGAGTTTTCTTGCAAGAAAAGCTCGCCAGATTTGAGCTCTCCAAATGGAAATGGGTGCAGCACCCCCCTGCACCACCAACTTATTCCCACCGCATCAGTCCGAGCACCCTGCTGCTGTGATTTCCCCCGAATCAAGCCAGGAGTAAAGGCTCCGGGTTGGAAAACCACCTTCCTCCTACATTTCACCTTTTGAGGACCAAATTATTACCATCTCCCTTAAATTCGGGTCAGAGCCCAAGCCGGGCAACTCATCCCAGGCAACAAACGGAGGCGATGCCCCGAGGAGGAAGCAGCCACGCTGCCGACACCACCACTCCGCTCACCCTTGCGCAGCCGTGCCACGAAGCGGCTATTTTAAGCCAGCCATCCAGGCTCGATCGAGATACTGTTTCACCGACAATTTCTCTGGGTTTCAAGTGACATCACCCAGCAATTGAATGCAACCCTAAAATAAATGGGCAAACTCCCTCCCATTTTAAACACTGTAGAAATAGCACAAGTGTAAAATATAACAACCCAGAGGCCCGAAGAGTTTCTATGACCAATTTTTCTTACTGCGTGTTATTCATCAGAACAATGATAAAAGAGCTCCAAACACGTGTAGAGCTTTAG
This sequence comes from Nettapus auritus, assembly GCA_011076525.1. Classification (NCBI taxonomy): domain Eukaryota; kingdom Metazoa; phylum Chordata; class Aves; order Anseriformes; family Anatidae; genus Nettapus; species Nettapus auritus. Next base: position 180,229 of record CM021788.1, on the reverse strand, counting down.
GTTTGGTTAAACGCTGAAATTCAGCTAATTAAAGGGCTGAGGGGGATGGGGCAGGGGCAGGTTGTTCCCTGGAACTGTGAAGCTGGGAGTGGTGAATCTCAGCTTGGGAGGACATCTGATTCCTCCCCAAACTGTGCGATTTAACCCCTTAGTCCCCAAAATATGACTTTGCTCCAGCACCTGAATTAGCTTCATGTTGGTTTTTTGTTTGTTTGTTTGTTTGTTTTAGGGCCATTTGGTGGTGTTCTTTTGGTGCCATGGGAGCCAGCTGGGGGCTGGAGCATAACTAACAGAAGCTGAGAAGATGCCCAAAAATAAAGAGTCTGGAAAAGAGGCTTGGAGGCAGATTTCCCAACCCATTGTGCAGCAGCTCGGTCCCCACAGGGCTTGGAGCATCACTTGGGGCTCTTCTCTCACCAGCCCTCACAGGCTTCCAACGCCCTCTGCAAGATGAAACGGCAGCACTGCAGAGGGGATCCCACAGGTGGAATTATTCAAGCCATGAAACCCTCATAAATCTTTCAGCCTGCATGCTGAGGAAGGCCCCTTTTATCTTTAAAAAACTGAAAAAGAAGCATTTGAACAGGTATCTGTCTAATCACGCACTCACTCCGGACACCTCAGGAGCATCCCTCGCTGTGATCTCAGCCCCGAGGTGCCTTCTCCTTCCCTCCGGCACTGCTTTTCGGGCAGGATTAGTCCCTCACCATGTACGCTCGGGGTTTTCCTACCCTAAACAACAGTGAGGATGTGATGTCCAGCTGCTGCATGGCTCTTTGCTATTGCAAAGTTGTTGGGAATAGTTTTATCTGTTCTCTGATTTGCTCTTACTTGCCATCTGCAGTAATCCCATGGGGAATTTTGCTGTTTGGAACTCAAACTCTTTAGCTTGAGACTTACCCCGGCACTCCAAAAGCTGTATCAATGCTTATTACGTTACTATGCATCAAATGTGTTGCGCTAAAGCAGCCCCATGTGGATTTCTTGATTTAAAAATGTTCTTCATAAGCTTAAGAAATCATTTGTAGCAGACTCAGGTCACCCTGTGCAGCCAAAACTTGCTCAGCAACAAGTCTTGAAGCTATTTTGTCCTTTATTTCTGCAGCTTGGGGGACTCAACCCCTTTTGTATGATTTAGTTTCCTCATTTGCAAAGGGCCTGGGCAGTCTGAAACTCATATTGCAAGTAAAGACCAGCAGCACAGGGCAAACATCTCATCGGGAAAACGCTGAGAGCAGCCGCAGGCTGCTGGGTCCAGCGCTCCCCGAGCCCCTGAACAGAAGCAGCGGCCCCGCACACAGCGTGCCTTGCTCAGTTGTGCACAATTCCAAAAATCTACTTTCTGCAAATATTTGAATACTCAGGCTAAACATTCGCTTTTTGAGAGCACATGCACCAGCAACGCTGCAAAAGCAGGGCAGGAGCATGCACCCATGCACGGTGGCGGTGTTTTCTCCAGCACAAAACAGGACATTGCTGGAAGGCTCGAGCCAGCACTGGGAACAGAGGGAAGCAGAAAAGCTGCTGTGCTGCTGCATTCCTCTGATTTTCCTCCCTTCGGGGGGTTGCATTGGTTGGAGGGGAAGAGAAAGGGAGGGAGTGGGGTTGTGACAGCCGCCAGCATCCCCAGAGCATGTACAGCTTCATAGCGGCACGTTGGCACTTTTCCCAAAATACATGCTTTTCCCACCAAACTGATGTTTCACAAGCCAGTGGTGGCATCAGCAACGTGCCAAGTGCCACCACCATGCATCCCCGCCACGCAAAACGTCGCAGCGGGGGCTGGCTGTGGGGCCACTGGTCCCCTCGCCCTCGGGAAGAAGCAGGTATTTATAGCCCGTGCTCTCATCCTCGCCGCCCCGATTAATTAAATTAGCACAAAGGCGGGCTTGTTGAGCGCTCCTGGCCTCGGCTAAAGCGGCCGGCAAACAGGAAACAAAGGGTTTAATTCTGTCTGGTTTCATGAAGGGTGCTGTGTGTCCTGGCTGGGCGCTGGAGTGGGGCCAAAGCTGCCCCCCGCCCCTGGCTTGCACCAGCCTGGGGGTGGTGGTAAAATCCCATAGGGTAAAACCTTGGGCTTTGCAAAGGGGGTGTTTGCACTGGGGGCTTTGCAACGGGAGCTTTGCAAAGGTGGTGTTGTGAAAGGAGTTTGCAAAAAGGGCATTGCAAAAGGGTGGGTTCTGAAAAGGGTGCATCGCAGGAGGGGCTTTGCAAAGAGGGCTTTGCAAACCTCACCTGGCAGCTTTCCCACCCCCACTGCTCCCTGCTCAGTGGTCATGAACGAAAGGCCAAGGTGCCGATTTGGGTGCATTTCAGCTGCTTTTGGTGCAGGCCTCCACAACTGCGTGGCCAAACAGCTAGACCTGCCATGGGTTTCACATCTCCTCAGGGGACCAGTTTCTCCCACGTGTCCCACAGGGAGATACCAAATCTCCTCCCAAATCCCTTCCTTGCTTCTGAAAATCTCTCTTCTTCAGGCCAGGAGCGCAGCATTTGTGCAAGTTTCCCGAGAGAAGGATGAAGACTGGGTCTTAAATTTGGCTCCAGTGGGAGCAGCCTCCTTTGAAAAAAAGACTACCAGTTAAAGAAGACAAAAACAAGAAAACAAGAAAAAAGAAAAAAAAAAAAAGATGCTTGCAATTTTTATTGAAGGAAGAGTTTGGTGCATTGCTGGTTAAAAAGTTGCAGGAGACCTTTGGTGCAGTGTTGAGGCACCACCACTTTCTTTTGCAAATGCTCCCTTTTTGCAGTAAAATTCAACGTGTGACCTGGGGACAGAAGGCACTAACACAATTTGCCCTTTGCTGCCCAAAACGAGCTTCCCCCCCAACGCCCAGTCACAGAGCCCCTCGGTGCATCCCCGCGCTGCGTCCCCTCTTGCACTGCTCTCGCCTGGGCAGGCTGAGCCCTCCCCAGCTCATCACACACATGCCCTGCGAGCCAGCAGGACCAGAATGATGCCCCGGGGCCCTCTGAGGGTACAACGAATGCAGAGCGAAAACGCTGCTCCGATTCATGCGGAGATAACAGCCCATCTCCCCAGGTACACTTCTATCCCCTCCGAAGGAAATCCCACCGTGAAGGCTGCAGGGAAGCAAGGCGATGCCCACCTTGAGATAACCTTGGCCACTTTCCAGGTGCTCTGCCGGCTGTGCCACTGAAGCAGCCCGCTCACTTCGCTCCCCCTCCGAGAAACAGCAGGATTTGCTGCTTTCAGCACGTGTCCTCCAGCCAAACGGTTTGGGATGTTTGAAAGTGGAGGAATAAGGAGGAAAAAAAAAAAACAAACAAAAGGCATCCTGCCTATGGAGACTGGCAGGGTGAGGAGGGAGGAAGCCCACCCAAATGGAAAAGGTAAGGTCAGATGTCAGGGAAGGTTGCCCAACGGCTGGGATGCGTGGTTGAGGCTGCAACACTCAAAAAGCCAACACGGGCAGTAGAAAGCAACAGCCCCTCCTGTGGGATTTGGCTGCTGAGGTCTGCACCAAGGAAAAATGGGGAATGGGGAACGCGCCTGTGACGGGGACCGGTTTGGGCCAGAGTCACCCCCGAAAGCCAGAGGAGCATCGCTAAAATCGTGCCAGCATCCCTGGAGCAGCATCACTAAAATCACTCTGGCATCCCTGGAGTGAGGTGGAGACACAGTGGGGCAAGCTTGCAGTGCTGATAGGAGTTTTAATTATTGGCTCATTAGGAGAATCGCAGTTATCAGATTCACCTTGCTCTGCCGACGTCGGGGCGCTGAGAGCCACCAGCACCATTTGTGTCCAGCTCCGAGGGAAACGCAGGCAAGGCTCGCAGGGCAAATTTGCACCAGATTAATTCAATCAAGGCCACACACGGAAATCTGCCTCCTGATCCCAGTTGTGTTACCCATCCCATTACGCGCTGACAGCTCAGATCCGCGCAGGAAAACAACCCTCCGATCCCGTTTATTAAGTTTGTTCTTTGCTGTCAGGCTGACAAAGTGCTCCAATTTATAGAGCGTTTGCTTAGAGCCAAACAGCTTCTGCATTCACGTGCTCTGCTAAATATTTGCCAAAAGTGCCATTTTCATCTAACGGACAACTTCAAAATGCATTTTAAATGCTATTTTTAAATGTGCGAATGCCCACCGAAGCAAAGGGAGGGCCAGGGCATGGGCACGGACACATTCGGCGGACAAAACGCCCCACTTTTGTTTTTATGCCGCTGAATTAATTGCCATAGTTAGATGCATTGGCTCTGTCACTAAGGTATGAGGAAAGCAATTTCTGCACAAATGCATTAAAGACTGTTCCGGACACTTTGTGCAAACGTGATCTCCTTGGGATTGAGATTTATTTTTTTGTCATTTTATTAATGCACTCAGATCCAGTTTCTGCTGGTTTGGTTTTTTTTTTGGGGGGGGGGGGGTCTGAAATGGGTGACTGAGGAGGAGGAGGCCAGGGGCTGCTCCACTGAGGAAGACGAGGGCAGACGGTTCATTGGGAGCGAGCCGGGGCTGCTCAGGATGCTACAGCCTCACTCACCGGCACTAAGAGGCAGCAAGAAGACGCTGGGGGGGGGGGCGTTGGTGAAAAAGAAAAGCACAAAGCACACCAACAAGTCTTGTTGTGGGACAGGCACAGAAAAATTAAGAGCTTAAAACTGTAAAAATATAAACTCCCCCCACCGCTCGGCGACTTGGCGGAGTTTTATATCACACATAAATTAGGACAGCACGTCTCTCAGCTGCGCGGGCTGAGGTGCTTGCTTCCTCGTTCAAATTTATTGCTCACGAGCATTAAAAATGTCTAAAACGGTTTACATACACCATCACAGTGGGAATTTGCTTGGGGATAAGGGAGCTTGTAATTGCTATTCTAAAACTAGCCTTATAAGCTGGAAGCAGTGTTTAAAAAACATTTTAAGGGCTTTATAAAGCTATAAAGCGCCTTCCAACAGACCTAGAAGTGATGCATCTAAAAAGACCAGTCCTGCCTCCCCAAAAACGAGGAATAACACAGAGCTGATCGCACGGCACAAGCTTCCTGCGGACACCGAAACATTCTATTTTTCTGGAATTACAGGTTGGCTTCCCAACGCGAAGCGATGCGATTTTAATGCTCCGAATCCTGTTTCGTGCATTCTTTAAATGCGTAGTAGTGACACGAAATAAAATACAAGTCCTCTAAAAAGGTTTGAAATAAGGCTGGGGTTTTCGGATATCCACATCGTGTAGATTAACCCCAAATCCGTCGCTTGCCCCGCTCCCATTTTTCAATTTGCTTTAACAGCTTTATTGAGGGTACAAAGCCAGACATTGTGACCGGGGAATGGGAGAACAGAGCTGGTGCTCGCCGAAAAATGTGGTTTTGGTTATAACTATTTTCATAGTTTTTGCAACACCTTATTAAAGTTGAAAGCTACACATATAACATGACTGGTGGCACTTTCCTAATGCACTGAAGTCGTATTTCATTGCAACTGGTGGGGCGGCCGGGCATTTCCTTGCTGCTCCCCCGTTTTTGGGGGCTCGGTGGGATTGGGCTCGCAGCGTGCTGGCAGGACGCAGTGCTGCGTCTTTCAGGGAGCCGCGTGTCCCTGCAAAGCACCCCTTCCCCTGCACTTCCATCGCTTTGCACTCTGATTTTATGTGCCGGCTGTCTGCACTGCAAGATGCTAAAAGGCAAGGGTGTACCGGGGGAAAAACACTCCAGCTGGGCACAGAAAGCATTTCCAGTTCACGGCGAACATTTGAGACCATTCAGCCTCCTTTTGCTCCTGCTTTTGCTCCTCTGCTCAAGGCACAGTCGAGGAAGGGTCGCAGGCATTGGCCCCTTGGAGCTGGATGCAAGCATCTGCATCTCGTTAGCTGCAAAGAGCATCACGCTCCAGCAATGCTGACCAAAAAGGCACTATTTGGCTTTAAAAAAAAAAAAAAAATCACTCTAATATGCCAGACACAGCTCTCCATCTCGCTACACTTGCAAATATTTAACAAATGCTAATTTAAGTTTATCAGCAAACGTTCGAGACTAACAAGAGGTTATTTTCACCCGCCACCACCGCACTCTTGGCAGAGGCGGTGAAGAGGGAACACAAAAAAAGACGCGATCAGCCCAGCAGAGCCAAGGCCAAATTCTCATCTTATTGACACAGCTGCAAATCCCTGCTTGGCCGAGCTCGCGCCAGGTTTCCAGCTGCGTGGAGGCGACCCCAGGTCCCCACCGCCTGCCTCTCCCGAGGGGCTTTGTGCCGCGCATCACCTGGAGCATCACCTCCACGGCCAGCGCTGCAGCCCCGCGCCAGTCACTCGTGAGGACCAGAATCATTTCCCTCTGTGCTTTTATTCTGAGGAGCAATCTTTCACTGGCTGGTCTGACGATGCCGTGAGATATATATATTTTTCTAATGAACGGGCATTTGTTCCTAACAGGATTTCAGTTCCAATTCTCATTAGGGGTAAAACTGCTCCGTATGTAGTCCTCTCCATAAAAGCTTCCTGCGGTCAGCCTAGCGATCGTGACGACCAGCGGCTCTGTGAAGGCTGTGTGCAAAACTGCTCCGGAATGGAGTCACTCAACAGCACGCATGAAATTAACTCCAACCCCGAGAGTTTAACCCCAAATCATTAAAAACACGCACAGTGTCTGCTTGGGTTAAGCTGCCAGGAGTTAGCAGAGGCTGTCTGGAAGAAGCCCCTCGCAGCTGAGCTATCATTAATACCACACCAAGCCAGCGCTCAGTGCCGCAGGCAGCACACCTGGACCCGGCCTCATCCCACCACCACCGAAAGAGCAGGAATTAGACCAAGAGAGGGCAAGTGGATGGAGGGAGCGGTGCCTTCACCTCCGCGTGCTCCCCGGGCACCATTCAGACAACACCTGTGATGCCAAGCCGTTTTCCCCCCAAAACCCACCAGTATTTTGCTTTTTGCCATGCCAGACTTTGGGAAACTTTAGGAAAATGCATTTTGTTGTTCACGTTTGGTGTTTCTGCAAGGGGAAAAAAAAAAAAAGAAAGACCTCATGGAAGCCCAGAGCCAGGAGAAAGGGAAAAGAATGCTCAGCCTCAAGAAACTCAAATCTGATATTTTAAATGAGTGTCTCCCCTTCCAGCACAACTTCATGCAACTCTTCCAACCTGCCCACCAGCACCCAGATGTACAATCCTGTCCTTTAAAAACTATTTTTAGCCAGTGCAGCCACCGGGGTGTTGTAGGGCAGGGAGGAGAACAGCTGGGGAGAACGCCCCAGCACACTGCGATACGTCGCCAAGTCCACCCACCATGCCACTGCTCACCTACGCTGGAGCATCAGCCATCGCTCGGGGACTTACGGACCCGTCCTGGAGGCTTCCCGGAGCAGGAATGGGAGGTGAAGGCAAGCAGCAGCTTTCTGGTGGTCGATCAACCCGAAGAAACCATTTAGCCATTAGAAAGTTCCCTGGAAAGGCAAGAAAAAAAGCAACACCGGGAGGTCCCGTTAGCGTTAGCGGTTCCGAACTTGGTAATGTTAACATAGAAGCATTTTCCTGAGCCCAAGCGGAGCAGTGGGCATCGATGGGCATCACCCAGCATGCAGGTCCTACCCAGACTGACTTTTCTGCATTCCCTTAAAAAAAAATGGGGATTTTCCTTGATCTCTCTTCCTGGAAAAAAAGAAAAAAAAAAAAAAAAAAAAGAAAAAAAAGTAGGAAGCTGCATTTAAGCTGCTAAAAAGTTTATTGCAAGCCCAGTGGGGGTGTTGAGCATCCTCCCAGTTGCAACCTGGCCACAACTGCCATCGGTCCCCAGTGCGGCTGTGACCATAAAGGCAGGGGACGCGTGCCCATGGTGATGCTCCCCGAAATGCGCCAGGAAGGAGGGAGCTCAGAGGAAACGTGCGAGTGGCTTCGGGCACAAAGCTCCCAGCTTCCTCCTCATCTTCCTGAGTGTTTGGGGATTTCCACCCACTCCCGGCCAAAAGACCCCGTGTGGTGGTGGGGGCTGGTGTTAAAGGGAGCGGGGGCTCCAGGGGACGGCAAAACTGGAGGAAATCTGTTTCAGGTGCAAAATTGGACAGAATCTGTCTAGTCGGCGGTGGCTCCTTCTGCAACCGATGCTGATGCTTGTGGGCACCAGCTCTCAGATTAATCTCACCCATAATTAGATTTGATCAATTAACTTTTGCCCCTAAATAATAAATGAATCTCAGCAGGAGGAGTTAAATAAATGGGGGGGGGGGGGGGGAAAAAAAGGGGAATCCCAACGTCCTCACCCATCCACTCCGCAGGGCTGGAGCGCGCCCCTGCCCCGGGCGTGTTTTGCTCCTTGCCCAAACCAGCGCGGCTGAGCCTGGCAGCCACAAACAGCCCCAGAGCGTCCGGGGGTCCCGGGCAGGGATTTTTTGTTTGGTTTGAAAGGGACGAGAAACAAGACCCGAGACGTGTGAAAGCACGCTTAGGAACACGGCGCAGGGAAAGTTTCGCCGAAGCTGGCGTCGGGTCATGCGAGAGCTTTCCCGAGGGAGAGAAATCCATTAAAAAGACCGAGAGGAGCCGTTCCCAGCCAGCTGCCCCCGCATCCCGGCCAAAAATAACCCCCGGTGGCGGGAGCCCTAATCTAATCTCCCCACCTTGGGCTCGCAAACATCCCGCCGGGCCGAGGGCTCCTTGCGGGAGGGAGGCGTTTGCCGCGAGGCCGGCGGCAAGGTCCAGAGGGAGGCCGGGAGGCCGAACAAAGAGCGGAGCCGGGGAGGGCGCCCCAAACTTCTGGGGTGTCCTGGGGATGCGAGTGTGCGTGCGTGGGGGGGGCGGGTGGGGTTTTTTAGAAATAATAATTAAAAAAAAAGCAAAAAGCTGCAAAAACGCCGCTTCTGCCCTTCAACCCAGGGCCTGTGGGCTCCTGGGGTCTGCTCGCGCCAAGCGGGTTTGACGGCAGCGGCGCGATGCTGCGGGGGCTCGGCCCTGCAGGGGATCACGGCCCCCCCCC
>CM021788.1:149034-170894 GCA_011076525.1 Nettapus auritus | reverse complement strand
TGGCCCCGCCCCTCCCGCTAGGCCACGCCCCGAGAAGCCACGCCCCCCTCTCATCGCCCCGCCCGCCCTCCGCGGTCCCTCCTGGCGGGAGTCTCTGTCCCCGGGCGGGGTCCCGCCGCGCCAGTGTCCGGCTCTGAACCGAACCCGGTGTTTTTTTCCCCAAATCAAGCCGTGCCCGGTGGCTCCAGGCTCGTGGCAATGGCCCGGAACGGCCCCAAATTACTCCGAAGACGGCTTCGAAAGAGCGCGGGAGGCAGGAGCCGGGCTCGCTCCGGGGGCAGCTTTGGGAGCAGCCGCGGGGAGCCCCGCGCAGCAGGGTCGGCAAAGGGCCGGGTACGCGCCCTGCGTCCTCCCTTACGCCCCAGGGGCATCAGCCGGCACGGTTTCTTCCCGGGTTGCCGCGTGTGGCTGTGACGAATGCCGCCCTAGCGCGCCCCACCCGCAGCATCCCCCTCCCTGCTCACCGCCGGGGCCGTGATTTGTAACCGCTTCTTGCTGGTCTGGGCCTGGAATACGACGGAGACCTCCGCGTGCTGTGTAAATCAGAGCTGGATGCTCTTCCCACCCTCATTGCTATTCCACGAGAGCCATCCAAGACGAGGAGCCATAAAGCTGTCTTCGGTCCTCACTCGTTTCAGCCAGATTCAGGGCCAGGCAAAAAATATTTCGGTCTTCGGAGACTCTGATTTGAGTGGGATAGATGCGCCGGGGAGGACGTAAAGCACTTGTTAGGTACCGAAGGGCTGCAGGATCACCACGCTCATATCTTATTTTGCCAATCAGAGATGAAAAGCAGGCACAAAATGGATGTGTAGGAAAGGCAATTAAAGTCCTCCTGCATTTTCAGTGTCAGGCCCGTCCTCCTACCCCCGTGGTCCTCCAGAACCCCCTGCTCCCCATCAGCTCCCCTCTGTGCATCTTTTAAGCCCCTTCACCACCTGGCCAATATTTCAGGGTTATTTGCTGCTCCTGACACGTTTCTTCTGATGCCATCAGCAACTCACCACGAGCATCCCACGGGGGTGCAGAGAGTTTGGTTTTATTTTGCTGAGCTACAGCATCCTCCAGGAACGTGGCCAGGCCTGGATTTCTCCTCTGCAAATGCAAAAGCCACATCTTCCCCGGAGAGTTTTGCCAGAGGTTAATTATCATCCCTGCTAAAAACCCCGCCTGATTTCCCATTTGAATTGGCTTAGCTTCAGCCTCCAGCCACTGGGTCTTGCCGTGTTTTTTGCTCGTAAATTAAATGGCGCCTGTGCTCAAACTTTTTTTTTTTTTTTTTTTTTTTTTTTTTTTTCCTAAGAAAGAGCCTCTCTGCTGTATCAGGTCACCCCTGATCTTGTTGTCACTGGGACCCACAGATTTGCCTGGTGAGAACTGGGGTTTGCAGCAGCATCCCCGCTGGGATGTCAAGCTGGGTACCACCCCGCTTCTCCCTGCTGCTCCAGCATCTCACCAGCTCTCAGCCCAGCTCTTTTCTCCTCCACCCAAATTTCCCAAATTTTTATCAAATACACCCAGAGGCACCTTCTCCGCCACAGGCTGATGCTGCTGCTACTGGAAAAGGAGCCCAAACCCCCTGAAACACAAACCCCTTGATCAAATGCCTTATTCCACATCCCCAACCCACACCAGGGAGTGGAAACCTCCTGAAATTAAACCCTCTTTTGATACCCTAAGTGGGGAGGTTGTGCCATGCACCCGCACCGAGGCTGTGTTTTGTGCACTTGAAGTTGTAAATATGCAATTAGAGCAAACTAATCAGCACTTATTCAAGAGCACACCAAGTTCCTTCTGTAAAGTGGCAAGAGTACTTGGAGCAAGTTTACTAAAATATTAAACATTTGGCAAGAGCAGTGACATAGATAACTTGTAATATTTACATTTTTACATAACTGGCTTCAGGAGAAAACAAATTACACCAAGTATAGCATTTTACTCTCAGTCATTTGACTACTCCGCCATAAATAATTCAATTCTCTCTCCAAGATTACATTAGGGCTGGTGTTGAATTTCTCAAAGAAAACTGTGACAGGATGCTATGGGAAATGAATGCGTACGGCTCTCTGCTGAAACCTTCTGAAATATATATAAGAGAAAAGCAGGGTAAATTATTAAACAATAGATGTTAAAAACAACACGAGTTTTGATGATGAGCCTGGGTAATGTGTGGCAGGGGGGTAAAGAGACACGAGAGTATCCCCGAATTGCAAGCTTGCCTGCAATTGCAGAGGGGCAAGCCAAGCTGCTTGCGAGATAAAGGATGCTCAAAAACCCATTCATAAGAAAGAGGATGCTCTGAAGGGAGCCCGGCGGAACGCGCAGCCCCCACTGCACAGCAGGTGCTGCTCCCAGCTCCCTGCCCGTGTGCTGCCCGCCTCCCAGCCCCCCGGGTTTGTGCTGGGTGTCTGAGATGCAGGCGTTCAGGACACACACGCTTTCCCACACCTCTCCAAACTCCCTCTGGTTATGTGTTTCACAAAAAGGGGGAACAAAAATCATTGCTGTCTGGTGCAGCCTTAAAGCCAATGTGCTGCCAGGAACACGGACAGAACCGATTCTTGTACAGCGCTATCCAGGTTGAAATGAAGGGATTCCCCAGCTTTCACCTGTTTTCGGACCTTAGCTCACGGAGGATTTTTGTTAAGACTGATCTCCCTCCATTTGCTGTACTTAAGCTCCCTGCTGAATAAGCACTCATCTTAACTACATTATCTTTATCTCCATACATGATTTTCCTGGGAATATGGGGAGAGTAAACCAAAAAGATTTACAGCACCAACGCAGCAGCATTGTTTGCTGCAGAAAAACAAACCACGAGAAGCCGCGGTGCATTTTAAATAGCCTCCTAACAGAACATACGGCTGCTCCGACCTGACAGCTACTAATAGATAAGTGCACGGGGGATAGAAGGAAGAGCTTTATCAATAACCCCTAGGCACAAGGAAGAGGAACGTCTTCAAACGGCCGCCGTGCCTGCTCCTGCACCAGCCGGCTGGGGGTTAATGATGTCTCGTCGAGCTGGGAAAGCACTTTGGGGTCCTTCCGGATGAAAGTGGTGGATAAATGGCAGGCGAGATCATTTTTATTAGAAAATCCCCACTGCCAACTTGCTCCTTTTTAATGTTTAATTTCAAGCCGTAATAAAGTCTCGCTGCTCCTTCGGGGTCTCCTGGCTGCCTGGCCACGGATCCCCTCCACGCAATGCTATAGCCAGCTTTGCATTGCCGCAGCCTGGCAGATTTTAGCTCAGCCTGAGGATTTTTTTGGCTGTGTTTCAGGGTCCCTCCCCGCCTCGGCTGGGTTCGGTCCATGGCGGGAGCTCTCCACCACCCGCGTCCCCCTGCACCAGGGCAGCGATGCGGTGCGGCGCGAGAGACGCACTGGTCACAACTCCTTAAAGATGCAAATTGGGAAGCAGCCATCATAGCAAGAGACTTCTGTTAATTCTCATCTGAGTATGCAGATTTCAGTGCTGACTTTTGCTAGGCTTATTTGTTTTATTTAGCAATAAATTTAATACAGGCTCCCTGAAGCAAAGAGACAGATGGACTATAAACTTTGAATTTTGAGTAGCTTTACATCCTTAGGTTAGTATCATTTTTGATCTCTCCTGAAATTATATCCACAAAAGTTTGCAGGGATTGGAATCTGCTTTTTTACAGCACCCCCCAGCCCCCTGTGACCATGCACCTTCACACCAGAATAACAAATGGCCACTTGATGAGCCACCTTCTAATTTTTTGCATGGGTTACGCAAACATATGCTAAATACTATCTAAATGCCGCATGCCCTCGCTGCTGGAGTTATCCCAGAGACTCACAGATGGACCTGAGAAAACCAAAGCACCACGTGTTTCCACTGGGTCCAAGCGCGAAACCCCCGGGCTGAAATAAAATGATGTGCTTGGAGAACATGGGGAAGCGAAGATGTGTTTTTGGAAGGAGTCACAATATGCCAAAATGGATTCATTTACTTCTTCTTGATGGTTGTTTTGCCATCCATCAGCAATACGAATGCAGGTAGGAGGGGAGGAGAAATGCCTGCTGTCTCCAAGGGGTGGGTGACCTCCATCCTTAGGTTGCCCATGCGTGGTGGGACACGGCTATGAGCTGGCCAAGCACCATGTCACTGCTTTGAACCCGAGGGTCGTGAAAAGCCACCATTTAATTCTGGGAGATAGAAGGTACCGTCAAAGTGCCTGGTCGCTGGCTGACAAACCAGGTGGAAACCACGGTGTTGCAAATGGACCCCAACAAGCAGACGTCACCTAATGCCAAATTGCGATTGAATTACTATGGATTAACATACTACAGGTGCATTAAAGTCTAATGAGTGGCCCATGATTAATGCTATTACGGGCATATGTAATGCTTACGAGCATTACGAGGAATACTAAAAGAACTAATGATGATGAGCCACTTCAAGTTAAATGTGGGGAGTTTCAGGTGTTGATGGTTCCATGGTCTCACGCTCGTGGGAACAGCCCGGCTAAGACAAGGGGGTCTGGGAGCAAGGGTGGAAGGAGGGACCACATTTCTGCTCTTTGCATGGTGGGAATCAGCAACGCAAACATCTGATGATGTGCTTCAGCACTGCGGGGAATGCCGTGTCTGAGGAAGCTCATTCTGATTTGTAAGGCTCCCTGGAACTTTAGCTCTTCCTTTCTTGTGGAGGAAAACCTCCAAAAACAAAATAGCCCTGGATTAAAAGAATACTGCTGGGGTACTACAGAAAAGGAATACCAGAGATTGATAATCAGATCAACAATAATTAACAAAAATCAATAACAATTAATAAACAAATCAGTGGCAACTGTAGGGCCCCAAAACGCCTGCTTCTGCATCCAGAGAAGAGCCCCAGGTTTGCAGGGCCACTGCCAAGGCAGCTCATCCCATGTTGATGTCTGAATGCTGACTGAGGCTTTCTCTTCTTCCCCTTTCATCCTTGGACAGTGCCCTGGCTGAGGTTTAACTGGAAAAAAAAGGGGTGCCAGAAAGAGGTTTGGGTCCAAGTTCAGATTTTGGTTAATTTCAGGGGAAATTATCACCCAGTGTGGGAGAGATGACATCTAAGTGTGCCCAGAGACAACTTCCTTGCTCAGGGCTTTTCAGGGAAATGATCGTACAGCTGCTTTAACTTCAGTGCAGTAAGTATCAGGAAGCTGTTTCGTGTATGGACGTGTGCTTGAAAAGCAACTGACTGCACGGAGTTCAATCTGCATCAAGTATAAATAGTCAACAAAGGCACAAGGTGGACAAATTCCTCCCTCATGGGACTTTTCAGGCCATCGTGGGAGAAGACAGGACACCCCGTCCTCCCCCATCCGCCTTCTGGGTTCCAGTTGGGCACGCATGGAACCCAACCACAGGAACCACTTTCTTCTGTCCCATAAACCAGGACATTCTGGGACTTTTAGACACGTTTTCTATAGACGGGATCAGATTTTTATTTAAAAAGTGACTTCATATCCCATTTTATTATTTCTGAGCATTGCAGGATTTGTTCTATTTGAAGTCTTACATCCTCATTTCCTGTCACTGCTATTAAAATTGATTTCCGCCATGAGCAGGAGAAAGATAATACGAAATGGGTTCCTGCGAGAGAGAGCTGTATCCCCACCGGAGCCATTATGAACTCTCCTATATTATTTTAACTTTCTTTCATTAGTGATTCTCTTTGGAAAAGGGCAGCTCATCCCTTGGCTGAGACGTGTTGTCCACGAAGTCGGGTAAACGCAAGGGGAGCACGGGGCAGGGATTTAAATAGCTCTTGTTCACTGCCCCAGGGTATTTATAGACGTAACCAGATCCCCACCGCCTCCACGGTGCTCCCGGCTCCCTGGTGCCACCAGCAGCATCCTCCCCAGCTCCCCTGCACCTGTCCCATGTTGTGCTCAGCTCCTGCTGCGACCAACACCCTCCACGCAGCCTTCGTCCACCTAAAGCGGTCGGACTCCCCATTCACACTGCGGTAAGCTGGACTGCGGGTGAGCATCCTCGCCATCAGCCCTTCCACCACCAACGGCCTCTCCGCCTCTGCCTCCAGAGGCATTGCAGAACCAGAGGCTGCCACCACTTGCAGCATCACACATCAGCTCCTAAATACGCCAGATTCACCCCTAAAACACATAAAGCATCTTCCCAGCCTGAAGCATCAGTCCCCGCCTCCCCTGTGGCACATCCTGGCTTGGGGCAGCCTCCATCAGGTTCATGCAAATGGGGTTTTGCATTTCACGGCACAGACGTGCTCCCCATCACGCTGGTGATCCCCAGCCACCACCCCCAGCCCCGGTGGAGCCACCCAAAGGGGCACTGGCACCCACTCCCATCCGGCAGCATCCCCATCCAAGGGCTTAAACGCCTTCACCAGACAGTAATTTAACGCCATCCCCAGCTTAAGCTCCATATCTACCGGGCGTGAAATTAGTTCCAGCATGCCACAAATTTGCTGCTAATAAAAATATTTAGCAATTCACCAGTCTTTAAATCTGGAGCAGGATATTTTCTTACTTGCATCAATGCTTGTTTCTCACAACTCTAATATTTGATAACCCAGCCCAAATTGTGGGGCTGGAGCTGTAAAACTGCAAGTTTTATGACAGTGCAAGGAGTTTTAAATCAATTCCTTTAGCTCTGCTCGCTCCACGGCATCGAGGCTGGAGGAAACCATTCGATCGCCTTGTCCGACCTCTTGTATTTCACAGGCTGTTAAGTCTCACCCAGGTACTGGCAATTTGGGCTGGATGACGGCATTTTGCTCCTCTGGAGATGGAGGCCCCATCATGCCAGGGACGAAGTGGGGTGGGATATTCCCACCAAAAAAATCATGTTCTGGGGCAAAAAGCAGCGTAAAACCACACTGGCCCACATGGGAAGAGGTTTTCATATATTTCTTATTTCACACTCACTTGGACGAAGTTTTGGGGGTGAAAAACCTTTGACAGGCATCCCCGAGTGCTATGTAGGATGCAGCAGGATGCTGCTCACTCTGCAGCCGATCAGTATCACAGATTTGCAGTTATCACCTCAATAAGAGACCCATTTGATTCAAACCTGCCCTACAGCCCAGCAAATAATTTTTGTGCGTTTTCCAAACGAGCTTTGATCCAGTTGATCCTGCCTGGTAGTCTCTGAAGAAAGGTGACCTCTGTATCCTCCCGGACTGGTGTTTTAATTAGCCTGAGTACTGGAAAATTGCATTTCTCCACAAAGCATTTGGCCCAGCCCAGCGTCTGCTCACGGGGCCATTCCATGCCTTTGCTGAAGCACCACCTTTCCTTCAAGAAAATCCACCTGTGGTGATGAAGCCGCCTTCCCCTGTCTGTGAATGAACTATTGCTGGTTTCCAAATTCATAATAATTACATTTATGTAATAATTCGATAATATTAACACAATAATAACAATAATGAAGAATTATTTTTTCCCCTCTACATCAGGCTTTGCTAGATTGTAAGCATCCTTTGTCTGACTCCAGTTGACCTCCTTATTTACCGCATCAAGTGCTGCATCACTGGAGAGCCTAATGAGTAAATGCTTTGTGTTACCTTGATTACTGAAACACGTTGGGCCAGGAATCGATCAGCCCTATGCGTTAGCAGTGCCCGGCGTGCCAGGGTTTCCTCTGGTTGGCGCATCCTGCCTGGTGCAAGGGTTTGGATGCAAAGCCAAAATCCATCCCCACGCAAAAACCACCGCTGGTATCAAGCGTCACCCAGAGAACTCCTTGATTTCAGCTACTTCTGCGTCTTTTTTAACCTACAGCTCACATTCGGCACCGCTTTCCCCCCTTTTCCTGATTGGTTTTCAGGGCAGCCCAACTCCGATCCCAATGAGCGACGCTCAGCCCTAATGGCTAAACGCTGGAGAAAAATAATCTAATTACAGGACAGCAACGAGTCCTCCTCGGGCTGTAAGCCCGAGCTCCGCGTTGAGCTCCGCGCCCAGCACCGCGCGGCCAACGAGGCCGAGCAGCAGCGGGACCCCCGCGCGGGAAACCCCGGCCGCGCTCCGCCCCGCCCCCTCCCGCGGCCAATCGGAAGCGTCGTCAGGGCGGCGGGCGGTGCCGATTGGCCGAGCGGCGGGCGGTTGCTAGGCAGAAGCGGCAGCGGGGCAGCATGGCGGGGCCGGTGCTGGGCGCGGGGCCCGGCGCGCTGCTGCTGGCGGCGCTCTGGACGCTGGCGCTGCTGCTCTGCCTGGCGCTCGCCCGCGCTCCCGGCGCCGCCAGGTGAGGAGGGGCCGGGGGGCGGGAGCCGGGGGGCGGCGGCTCCGCAGCGGAGCCCCCGCTGAGGCTCCGTCGCCGCCTCTCCCCGCAGGCTGGCCGCGCTGCTGGTGCCGCTGGGCGCCGCGCTGCTGAGCGCCGCGCTGCTGCTGTACCCGCGGGAGGAGGAGGAGGAGGAGGAAGGCGCGGGGCCGCCCCCCGGCACCGAGGTGAGGCGGGGGCTGCGGGGCCGGCCCGGGGGGCCCGCCCCAGCGCAGCCCCGGGGCCCGGCGGCTGCTCCTCGCCCCCTTCTCCCCCCTTCCCCCCCGCCCCCCCGTCTTCTCCCCTCCCTTTTCGCCCCTTTTCCTCCCTTTTTGCCGGTTTCCGGCAGCAGCAGCCCCGAAGAGCCGTCCCCGCCGGGCCTGCGGGCGCTGCCGGTTCTCGTGGGAGGCGCCCAGAGCTCGTTCGGAGGCCGTTTTGGGGGAAAAAGGGCGAATTTCACGCTTGTGCCTTGCCCCACACGCGGCCCCTGCGATGGCCCTGCTGACCGAAGGCCTGGGCCGCGCACGGTTCCGTGAGAGTTTAGGCAGAATTTCCTCTGTTCCGTTATTAATGCGGATTAATTACTGCTGAGGCAGTGATCTGCAAATCCGTGCCACGAATCCTCGTGGATCTCCCTCTGCCGTGTGCTCATGGACGGGCTGGGACAGGGAAGGCGCAGCCGTGCCCAGCCACCCGGCTGGCGAGAATGGAAAGTTGGTTTTGGGGTCTCTGGGATCTGTCCTGACCAGCGATGATACGCCATCGGGGCTCTCTGTACCGAAACCGTGCTAATTGGCTAATCAAAGAGTGAAACGTGCTGCAGGAGAGCACCGTGTTGCTCGCAGGAGACTTGCCGCAGCAGCCCCAGGCCAGGCTGTGTAAAATGGGGCCGGGGGGGGGGCAACACAAAGCACGGGGGCATCCTGGGGAGCTGGGAGGCCGATGTCGTGACCAGCCTTCTCGTTATGTCTCACCCTGCCTCACACCTTCCTTTCTTAACCTCTTTTTTTCCTCATTGTTTTCAGGAGAGCTCCGTGTGGGGCTGGGTTGCCGGCCTTCTGCTGCAAACCTCTTTTTCCAGGCCACTGCATGGTCCCACTGGACCGGGACCGTAACACGTAGCTTTTCCGCTCCCCACAGATCGTGGACACCTTCTTCATCAGCCGCCTCATCCTCCTGGCTGTGATGGCTCTGGTCTTCCTCGGGTGCCTGTTCCTTCTGCTGCTTCACCACCTCGCAGAGCCGGTGTACGCCAAGCCGCTGCGCAGCAGCTGGAGGTGAGGCCACCAGCAATGATGCTGCATCAGATGGTGGCACTGGAGGGCAGAAATGGTGTGAGAAACCTCTCTAGGGTAGGATAGCAGCAGGTCTGGGTGGCAGCCAGCTGCGGGACGCAGCACTGAGCGGTCTTCTCACTTCCCCTCTGCTTTCAGCCTGAACGGGGAAATGCGGAAGGTAAAGAGAACTGAACTCAGAGATCTGGCCAGTTTCTGCATGAACAATGGATTTGTGAGGCCTGGGGTGGTTTTGGTCCATATTTTTTAACTCCTTGTTGGCCTTTCAATACTTTTCAAGAGAACTTGGGATTTTGGGGTTCTTTGCTTTGCTTTATTTTGGTAGCATGGAAGAGGAAATCCAATTTTCATGGCAATAAAATAGGAGACTGGTGGGGAGTTAGTGAGTCAATATCCACAAGTTGTTTTGTTACCGTTCTTTTTTTAATGTTACGACTAATAAAACTTTCCAAAGAACCCCTGGCTCAGTTGTTATTTATTTCACAGGAATGTCGTGTTTTGTAGCCTTTTGGTGTCAGTGTCTCCAAAGAGTGCCCTTTCCCAAGGTTTTGGGGAAGCTTAGCTTGTCCA
Source organism: Nettapus auritus (assembly GCA_011076525.1). NCBI lineage: Eukaryota > Metazoa > Chordata > Aves > Anseriformes > Anatidae > Nettapus > Nettapus auritus. The sequence continues at coordinate 160,785 of CM021788.1, read as the reverse complement.
TGTGTGGTTGTGGATATTTTGGGATGGTCCCTTTGGCTGGGTACTCCTCTGCTGTCCCTGCAGTCGGCACCATTCCTGCATCATTCCAGCTTCCTGAGGAAGGAGCCAAATTATCTGGCTTCATTTGGCCAGGGAGCTGAAACAGGGAGTAATCCCTGCTTCCTGAAATGGCAGGTGCAAGGGGATGACAGCTGTCGAGTGAAATTCAAGCTAAGGTTTTCCCGGTTGACCAGAAACCCGAGGCTTTGAAACAGGGTAGGAACAACATGCAAAATTATGCCAAATGGGGCAAATTGATACTGCACAAGGATGCCGAGGAAAGCCAGGTCTCGCCTGCCCGTGCTCAGCAATCCTGCCAGCCCACCAGAACCCCTGTTGCTTTTTGGGGGGCAGCTGATAACAGCATCTTCGCTGGGCCCTGGCTGTCATCCTGCAGTGGGAACTGGAGGCTCTCAGCTTCTGCTAACATGCAACGTTAAAAACCCCACTCGTGTTTTACAGCTGAAGCTGGTAGCCGGGAGGGGGGGGAACCACTTTTTGTGTCCAGCAGCAACGCCGAGGAGCCTTCAGTGCTTGTGTTTCCCAGCCCAGGGCTGAAGCCACAAAACACAGCCCTGTGCCATGTTCAGGGCTGACACATGCAGAAGGTGAGAAACATGTAGCTCCCTATCTGTTTTTTTTTTTCCTGTTTTGATTTTTTTTTTCCTTTTTATGTTTTGAACTCAAGGTGGTCAACAATAAAAGAACTGACCCCATTGCAGCCCTCTCCTGCCTGCTGTCAAAAAGTGCTACATGGACATGAAAGATTAATTAGCTGAAGCTAACAAGCTCAGGGACAACGCTGCACCTGCAGAAAGTGCCCCTGCACTTGAAAAAGGAGAGAGGGGGCTCTATGCTTTGACTTTTTGAGCTGTGTAAAAATACTTGATCCCTTTTTATACCGAGGATGATGTTGAAAGTATTCAAGTGATCATGTTAAGGAACACGCCAAGCAGTTATGCAACACAAGCACATCAAGTCTTGGAGATTTTGAAGTTACACCTGAAACAAAAGTCATATTTAATTCATCATCTTAATAACATTTGTGAATGTGAAGTTAGCCTCACAGCTCGCCCCAGCTCCCTGCCTGCTGTGCCTTTTATTCCCCATGCTTGTGTGAGAGCAGGGGGCTGATTGGCAAAGCCTTGGGGCAAACTGTGCTGGCCGGAGACGGTGGCCGCTTGCCAGGCTTCAAGTCTGACAAAGGGGGAAGCTGTGGCAAAAGCAGCTGGAGCTCTAAAAAAAGAAAAATAAAAAAAATCTAAAAGTAGAAGCAGGAAGCTTCCTAGAGTTTTGATGTAAATAAATGCAAGATATTTGCTTTCCACCCTGCCTCAATCATCTATTATAACTAAAATTGGTTGAAAGGCTCATCCTGTGGGGGTATTTTGGGGGGACCAGAAAGCTGCGCACAGGAGGCACGTGGTGGCCCTGACTTGTGGAGGCCATTTCCGTGCTTTCCCTCAAAACTGTGCTAATCGGAGAAACAGTCCAATGCCCTCTCACCTCCTGGTGGGAGCCTCTCCTTGAGGCTTTCTGAGCTCCATCCTCATCCCTTGCCACCTTCGGAGGGGGAGATTGGGCTGGGGGAGCTCGGCACGGGCGACCTCTGCATATTTATTTGTTCTGGGCACAGCAACACAATTCTGTTCCCCTCCGCACAAGGGCCTTCCAGACAGTTCCTGTTTATTTTTGGGAAAGGAAGGACCACGTCAAGGAATTGGTATGAGCTGAAGCTGTTTTCCAAGCAGCCCCAAATGCTGTGTTTTGCTGCTGTTCCCCACCCAAACCTCCAGCTCCTGGAGGATAACTTCTTCAAAATGTGGCCACCTCTATCTAGCACCCTCATTTTTTTATTTTTATTTTTTATTTTTTGCAATTAAGAGTGCAGCAGGAGGGTGGGTTTGGCTTAAATCCTAATCTCTCATTCATTGGCGAAGATGTTGAGAGTCTGGAAGATGTTACAGTCAAGAAGCCCTGCTCCAGCCCAGCTTTCTCCCACGACTGCAAGCAAATAAATGCTCCCGGCTTTCCTCTTGCAGTCTGATTATATTGGGTGCTCCGTGTTCCAGGAGCCAGCCCCATCCAGGAGAATCATGCTAAATCCCACCAAGAGAAGCCCTCCCTCCGTGCCAAATGGGATGTTTGCATGAGATTCTGTGCGCACAGAGGAGGGCAGCCAAGCTGCTTGCAGGTCAGGTGGGAAAACGGCCCTTTCCTCCACTAAACTGTCTGCCCAGCTCATTAGAAATGAGCAGGGATGCTCTGCCATGGGGATGCTGGTACCCAGCTGGCTGCTGTGGGCTCGTGCGAGCCGAGGGGCATCCTCAGAATGGCTGCTCCCTCCTTGCTGGGCGGCGAGTGGGGGCAAAGGGAGCACAAGTGTCTGCTGGAGAATCTGCTCTTCTTGATTTAAGGTCCTTGAGTGATGGCAATTCCTCATGCCTCGTGCTGCGCTCTGCCAGCATTTAATTACCCTCACTGGTAAAAACTGGCCTCTTATTTCCACCTTGACTTTGCTGACTTCAGCTTCCTGCTGCTGAATCCCACTTTGCCTTTGGCTGCTAATTAAAAAGCCCTTCAGCGCCTGCTGGCTGCTCCTTGCATGGGTAATTACGGACCTTGCCCAAGCCACCTCCTCACCTTTGCAGCCGGCGTCCCTCCGAAGCACATGTGGCCCCATCCCGGCACACCTCTCCGCATTGCCACGGGGCACTGGTGGCACAGACAGAAAGCACACAGGGATGGGGACAGCTGTGGAAGGGCACATGGTGACTGCTCCCCACATGTGCCTGAAGCACGTCACCGTCAGAGAGCCTTCGTGCCATAAAATCCTGCTTTTCCCAGGTGGAAAGCAGAAAGGGGGGTGCAGGGAGGCTCTGAATGAGCTCACTTGCAGCGCAGTATTTCCTCCCAGCTGCAGGATGGCAGTGGGCTTGCACAGCCCTTGCTGCGATGCTGAGCTTAGCTTTGGCCAGGACAAACCCAGGGGATGCCCCTGGCTTCCCACCCGCCCCTTGGTCTTTGAAATCTGCTTTATTTTTGGCATTTGGCTCCTTTTTCTACGAATGCTGTTTAAAACTGCATCAGGCTGTCTGCCCTCTCGTCTCACTCTCAGCAGCGCTGCCAGAGCCGCAGCCAAGGCTGCTCAGATTTTCCAAACCCAGCTGGAGAGGGACGCAGCCCAACTTAAATTCATCCCAGAAAAACTACAGGCTGCTGCAAGAAAGGGCAGGAGGTGGGGAAAAAAAAATAGGAAAAAAGGAAAAAAAAATTTGCAATAGCTCCCCCCACTCTTCCCCCCCCCCCCCCCCCCCATATGTCAGAGCTTGTGGAATTGCTTATGGGATTTTTGCTTGTTTAAAGCTTGTATTTTGAGCCTCCCTGTCCTCTACAATGTGGCTGGCTGTTAAGGAAAAGCGTTGTCCCATGTGTACTGAAACAACTGTTCGTAGCCTGGCTCAGCAGCATCTTCGCTTTTCTCTGAGAGCCCCAGCACTTTTATTCCCCATTTTCTCCACTGGGGGGGGGGGGGGGGGGAACATTCAGAACCCCAGCAGCGAGTGTGGCTGCCTGGGGCCCAGTGCGTAGGGATGGCCATGGCTGTCCGGCTGCCACTTCCCACACCGGGGATTTATGGGGAGCTGGTCCAACTGGCCCGCAGGTCTTTTTTCGTCTTTTATCCATTTTGTTCCCCTCTGCTGATGAAATCAGCACTTAATAAAAGAACACCAGGCCCAGATGTTTTCTCCTTGGGTTGAGATCCGAGGAGGTGAATTTGACCAGAGTTCAGCCACCAGCTGCATGCAAACATCAGCCCATGGCAGACACCGGTTGCCATCACCCCTTGTGCACCAAAGGTGGAGCCCCCCCGAGCACACAGCTGGCAGCACAGCTGGCCCCTGTGCTAATTAGGCAGCACTGATGAGGCCTCCTGGACCTGCCTCCACCCAGAGGCCCGTTGCACTTCTCCTCTAATTAGGAGGTGGCTAACGAAGACCCTCAGCCTTCTGCGCTGCAGCAAGGGAGAGCAGCCACGGTGCACAAGGGGATCCACCCTTTGGAGCCTGATGCCTGGCTACCGGTCCCTTTTTGTGCACTACATGGCAGAACTGATAAAAATGCAAAGGAGCAAAACCAGCTTAATTTGGGCTCAGCAAACACCCTAGGAATATCCTTTATGAAGAATAAGAGGCACTGTCGGTGAGGTGGTGCTCTAGATGCTGGTGCGCCATCCTCCTGGTCCAACACACTGAAATACCGAGTGCTGGTACATGTGATCCACGCCAGACTCCAGGCAGACCTAGCCAAGCCTTGCCATGGGGTGGAAAGGGCACGGAGCAGCAACACAGGCTTCGCACCTCTTTATTGATAAAATGGCCGATGGCGCAGAGTTGGCCCAGAAAAGCGGCCGGCTGGCTCCTCCCTCTGAGGCAAAATGGCAGCAGCACAGGCCCAGGGCCAGCGTGGTGTTGGCGATGGCGTGGTGCCGGCCTGCCCCGGCCTCTCCTCCCTCTGTCAGCACAGGGCTGCTGGTGGGGGCATATCAAAACTGCTTGAACCTGTGGGAGAGAAGCGAGTGGCTCAGTGTGGTGCGGCCTGGCCTTGCTCTCCGGGTACCAGGGCATCCTCCACCATCCGCAGCATCAGGAGAGAGGGAAGGGAAGAGCAGCTCCACCAGGAAACCCCTGCCCCATCCGCATCACAAGGAGAAGCAGGCAGAAGGAGGGCATCCAGCCACCATTTTGCCTCCAGCCATAGTGCAAGTGGTCCCAAAACCACCCAGCATTTGCACATTTGCAAGCTGCTCTAGAGGCAACACGCTCCTCAAAGGCCAGAAGGCATTGCAGAGTTGCTGCAAGCCGAGCTGACTGCTCCTGCAGCATGAAACAGCAGGGCTGCGGTGCAGGCAGGGACGGCTCCAGCATGGCCGGGACTGGCCTCACCCTGACTGGCCTCGGCACCAGCCTGACAGCCCTCCACCAGAGGCTGGAGCAGGAGATTTGGGCCACACTTACCGTAGCACATGGCCCAGCCTATTGCTCTTTCACCTGCAAACACAAGACATATAGGACCGAACATTCGCGAGGCCTGGGCCCCTTCCTCACTGGTGCTCACAAACAGGTTTTGGTGGCAGTTGGAGATGGCCGGTGCTGATTTGGAGATTGTGTGCACCCTTCCCACAGTGGTTTGGCCACAGATTTGATTAGCAGGCTCAGGATCTGTGTAATCTAGCTCATTAGCTTAAGTGGGCATGCTGGCATATCAATTGGTCATTTCAAGTGCATTAATCAATGTTTTGCTAATCAATCGCCTGGGCTAACGTGTCACAAGTCATGTGGAGATGAGGACCTGCTGCATGCCCACCCGCACTCCCTTCCCTGGCCATTGCAGTGTGATCCTTTGCCTCTTTGGCTGTGAAGTTATCAGTAGAGCAGCTGTTCGTGACCCCACCGAGCCAAACTAGACATCAGGACAAGTCAGGCTCGCATTTGCATTTAATTCTGGGGGCTTAAGCAGGGGGCGGCTGGCAATACTCACACCGAGCTACTTCCCATCCAGCACTGACTCTGTTAGCTGCACGCTAGAGCTACAACGACACAAGTAGGGTGTGCTCAGCACCTTGTGAGACACGGCCGGCTGCAGTTCCCCCACGATGCCCCCACAATGTCTTTGTCCCTAAAGGAATGGGACATGGCCATGGGAATTTTTTGGGGCACGGCACCCGCATGGAGGTGCAGCAGTGACAGCAAGGGGTAGCAAACGTCTGTCCGGAGCAGCGCAGGTGCCAGGCTCTGCCGTACGTACCCTCGCTTCCTTGCCATGTAGCCGCACCACCCGCGTACCTCTTTGACCACCACGCGAGCAAGAAGCTGCAAGAGGAAAAGCAAGGTGCCATCACTGGCAGATGCATTTTAAGACTTTTCCTTGGGAAAAGTCCTCTTTGAGGGGCACTGGTACAGGGCTCCCTGCACTGGAGCCCTGCAGCACCTTCTTGGAAGGACCTACCAGGCAAGCCAGGATGTCAGCTGCAATCAGCATGTAGAAGACGTTGTTCCAGCCTGTGGGGGAGATAAGCCCTGCCAGCAGTGGGCCCAGTGCAGCACCTGCCAGGGGACATGAAGCACATTAGGGGATGCCCCCAACAAGGGTAAGAAGAACCAGGACCCCCCTCACAGCGCCTGGAAAAACAGGTGCTCAGCACCCCTCAGCCACACGGACCCACAGATCCCGTGCCGTCGATGATGGCTGTGACGGTGGACAGGGCTTTCGCGTTTCCTTTGAGGGATTCATGGGTTCCCTGTGGGGAGAGAGGAGCAAGGCATAAGGACGAAAAGCAGATCGAGTGCCGTTTATGTTGGCAATTTCCAGCACTGGATGGAATGACTGAATGCTGACTCCTAGCATGAGCAGGGTTGCAGCACTCCCAGCTGATTTACGAGCAAATATTTCCACTGGGTTTGTGCTTGACGGATGTGCAAGGGGATAGGAGTGGAGTCATGTGGCAGAGGAGGTGAGGATGGGGAAAAAAAATCTCATGGCACAACAGCCCTGCTCTTCCTTGCTGTGAGTCGGAAGCATTGGGGAACACAGCTAAAAATGCAAAAATCCTGTGACTCTCACCAAATCTGCTGACACCGCTGTTGTGATGAGAGCGTAGGGGCCATTCACCAGGGCGCCGCAGACAATCAGCATCGCTGTGAGGAACAAAACAGTCCCAGGGTCAGGCCAAGAGCCGGAGCACAGAGAGAAGCTGAGCCTTTGCATGCCCTCAGTCTGCATGCAGGGAGCACCAGGACAGTGGGTGCATTGTCCCCAGCAGTCCCTGGTCTGTGTGCAAGTAGCAAAGTGGCACCCCAAACGGCAGCAAACAACCATCCAGGACCTCCTTCCCCAAAAAAAGCCAGGGGGGTCCTCAGCTTCTTGCCCCATTGCCTGTCAGTGAAGAGAGCCACTGTGCCAAGGAGCTTCCTACCTATGGATGTGCCAATGCCGGTCTGTCCGATGCGGTTGTACAGGAACAGCTGGAAGACAGACACAGGACAAACCCCTCCTGAATATCTCAGCCACTTTCCCGAGTGTTTTCACTGCAGCAGCACCCAGGGCATGGGATGGAGAAGGCAGGAGCCCACTGGGCACCTGAATCATGGCTGTGCCCCGTGCCAAGCTTGCAGCGCCCTGCCACACTGGGTGGGAAGGGGCGAGCATCAGCTGAGGTAGGGGCAAAGGGATGCAGGCTTGGCTCCGTGTCCCACTGTCTGCCTGCCAGACAGAACACTAGACAGAGGGGCTGTTGCAATTCACGGCCTGGCAGGGCTTGCCAGCTGCTGACCTGCCCCACGGGTGCTATCGAGTCCCATGGCTGCGCCGTGTTTCAGCACATGCCAGCTTTGGAAGGGCTGTGGGAAGGAGCAGGCCCCCAGCTCCAAGCCAGCTGGGCTGCGGTTACAGCTGATGAGCTGCATTTTGCAGAGGCGAAGCCAAGTGAGCTCTCTGCAGGTGCTCTGGTTCTCAGCATGGGAGCTGCATTTGCTGGCTTCTGGGGTGCAAAGCAAAGCAACGGAAGCTGGACTGGCTCAGTGGGCCCCCAAGGCTTTGCCACAGCATTGCCCGGGCTTTAAGACAATGCAGGTATAGCAGGATGGAGGAAAAAGATCCCTTTAGGATGTTTTTCCAGCTGTTGAGGACTCTACAATTCCCAGGTCTGGATGTGTACCCCGGGAATCACTGATCAATCCCAGCCAAATGCATGACCAGTGCTAGGAAGGGGAACGTGGCTCTGACACAATGGGGCCAGAGGAGAGGAGCTGCCTGGGGCCCTCGTGGCCGGGCTTTGTCCCCGACATGACACAAACCATGGGAGCAGCCACCACCAGCATCGCACAGCACGTGGTGGCCCTGCCACCGCTGTAGTCGGAGATGAGCCCAGCGAAGATCCCTCCTGTGAAAAAGGAGTCATTGGCATCAGTCCCAAGGGCAAAACAGCAGAAAGCTTCACACTGGGTTAGCCCAAAAATCAGATGGGTTGCTGTGTCAGGATGCTCTTTTGTCCCACCTTCGGAGTGAGTTCCCCCAGCATTAAGTATCTGAATATCAGAGTGAAGAGCTTTGCTTTATCCATGAATAGCCTTTCTCCCTGCCGAGGGTTTCCCCGCACTCAGCTCAGCTCTCCTCCATGCTTGCCAAATGTATTTTCCATTGAAGGAAAAGGCAAGCCTGAGCAAGAGAGACCCAGGGAAAGGTGTTGTAATGGTCACTTGGGGTGACAAAATTAAAGCCAGGGGTGTTTTGTACCCACTGAGTGCTACAGGCAGGGAATAGACCTCACTGTGGTGCTCCTATGAGGGGGACTTAGTCCCTGGCGAAGCTGGACTGTCCCCAGCCCATTCCCATCCAACCCTCCTCTGCCCAGGCACACCACAAACCTAAAATGCCCCCGACGTCAAAGAGGGTGGACAGGTCCCCAGCTTCCTTGGCACCGAAATGCGCTGCAGGAAGAGGAGCCGGGTGAGGGGCCAGGTGCGGAGAAGGGCTTCCCTCCACCTGGCTCCACCACAGCACCTCCCAAACCTCACCAACGTTCACGATGTAGAGGGGCAGCCAGTAGAGGAAGGTGTAGCTCACCAGCTTGGCAAACAGTAGGCAAAGGGAGAACTCCACCACACCCTGGGAGGAGAGAAGACATCAGGAGAGCTTTTCTTTCCCCCAATTTTTTTGCCATCAAGATATGGAACAAGGGACTCACAGGGATCCGGAGCGCCCCAAGGAAGCTGATGGCTTCGGGCTCCTCAGATGGCTCTTTGGGGCTCTCCGAGTGCTCAGCGCTGCTATGGCCTGAGACACCCAGTGATCCGTCATCAGAGGTCACCCCTTCAGGGTCCTTCTCTTCTGACATCACCTAAAAGCAAGCAGATGCAGCTCTGGTCGCTGCACGGGGCTGAAACCTTAAGATTTGCTGCTGGGATGTGAACGGCTCAGGCCAAGGACTGGCCCATAGGATGCTTGCACCAATGCAATGAGCATCGGCCCTGACAGTCAAACATCAGCCCTGACAGCAAACATCAGCCCAGGACAGGGCAGGATGGAAGTGATTTGACTCACGTGATGCAGAGGTGGGCTGCAGCCGACGTCCTCAGGATCTGCCGGAAGAAAAAGAACACTGGAGCAGCCCTGCACCAGCTGCTTGCCTGCGCTGGGCTGCACCCCCAGGTACCTGCACCCCTGGCAGCAAAACAGCCCGGTAAAAAGCACAGGGTCCTCCTACATGTTTCTGAGCTGGGCAGGCTACAAGGAGCGAATGGCACCAAGGCAGCCAGGCTGCAGCCCCAAAGGATGCTGAGAATCCTTGTGGTGCTTGCTCCACTTTTAGTGCTGAAGCAAGGATATATCCCTGCTTGTTACCAACGGGAAATCGCTATTTGGGGTGACCAAAACCCTCGGAGACAAAGAGAGAAACTGTGGTGCCAGTGATCTTGGCACTGTGCTGGGTGTCCGCGCATTGCCACCACTCACGCTCCACGAGGAAGAAGAAGGAGGCGACACCCACAGCAGCGATGATGATGCCGGGCACGATGAAGGACAAGCCCCATTCGGAGGAGACCCAGACGCCTGCGATGAGCGAGCCCAGGATGTTGCCCACAGAAGTGTGTGAGTTCCAGATGCCCATGATCAAACCCCTCCTGGTGGGGACAAGGTGGTGGGGTCAGCAGCACTGAGCGGGTGCAAGCGAAGACAGGGACAGGGACAAGCACTCACTTTCCCTTCCCAAACCAGTTCCCAACACAAGCCACGACGGACGGCCAGCCGGTCGTCTGCACCAGCCCATTGCAGACCTGGCAGGGAGAGAGCAAACACGCGGGTTTGGGTGTTTTTTTTCTCCCTGTGCCGTGGCCAAAGGAGGCAGTGGGACAATCCTGGGGGCGTTTGCATCCTTCCCGGAGCAGATTTGGGAGTGGTGGCCAGGCGTGCCCGGCGCTCACCAAACCGGGCTGGCAGTTTCGGTGCCTACGCTGAGCGGGGAGGAAATGCCTGGGTGCTTCCCGCTCCTGAAGTGGGACAAGGCTGGGACACACCTGCACGATGATGAAGTACCAGAGGACGTGGATGTCCCAGAAATAGCCAAGGCCAAAGAGCGCCGTGAAGAGCCCGCTCAGCACCATTCCCCCTGACAGGTAGTACCGTAGGGGCAGCCGCTCTCCGAAAATGCCACTGTGGAGAGAGGGAAGAGCTGGTTTCTTCTTTGCACAACTCCATCCCAATGGGAAACAGCTTTCCAAGCAGACTGGTGCAAATTGGTGGGCACTGGGCTGAGTCAGAGGAGCTGAGCTGACCCCTGGGTACCTGATAAACATCCCGATGGCGTAGGCCACCAAGAAGGCATTGTCCAGTGCACCAAAAAGCTCCTTGTAGTTGTCCTGGTCTGGAAAAGAGATGATGTTAGGGCTCAGGCAAATCCCCATCCTTGCCTTCACACCCAAATCCTCCTCCCTGGGGGTTTCACAGCGGGGCTGGGAGCAGGGGAATGGTCCCAGTCTAGTCCCGATTTTGACAACTGCTACACTGCTCCTGCCCTTTGGCCCAGGGCATGGGGCATGAGCGCACCACTTGATTGCCACCAGCTTAATGAGCACCTGCCCTCCTGCCCGCCCAGCCCAACGTGGTAATGACCAAAACAACCCCCGGCTTCAGGGACAGAGCCAGCACGGGGGGGGGGGGGGCACAGTGAGATGTAGGTGCATTTGGGGGATTAGGGAGGCCAAGTCTTACCAAAGGGTGCCCAGCTGCACCACGTGGTGCTGTTGGAGCCATTGTGGGGGTTTGTGCCCAGCGCCGAGCAGTTGGGATGCAGCTGGCTCTGCGGGGGGGGAGCACAAAGCAAGTGGAGTGAGATCAGTCCAGGGTGCTTGAGGACACTCACCATGGCTGGGTCTGGGGGGGACGGGCATGCTGCATCACTCACCTTGACGATGCTGATGGGTTTTCGGGAGAGGTGGTAGCTGGTGTAGCAGAGGAAGGTCAGCACCAGTGTCAGCCCCCGGTAGCTGCAGGAGAGAGAGAGCAGAGGGGTCGGGGCTGGTAGGATGGGGACAGAGGACACCAGCACTGTCCCAGCTGGCAAAAACCAGCTTCCTCCCAAAAAAACAAACAAAAAAGCAGGGTTCTTTCGGCTCAGTTCCCCCTCAGTCCTCCCCCACTCCCCAAACCACACAAGGACGGTGGGAGCTTTCACGCAGGATGGGTGAGCTGAACTGGCTCAGCCCCAGAACAGGCATTTCCCAGGGCAGAGCAGCACTCGGTCCCATGGCCGAGCCCGTCCCCGGGATTTTCATCGGGATTAAAGGTAACAGCGGGATTCCTGCTAATCGACAGTGATGGCCTGGGTTGGGGCTGGTGCCTCCCCCAGCACCGCGGGGTGAGGCAGTGCTGCCGGTGTCACGCGGGGGCACGGGTGGAAGCAGCGGCTGACTCACATCGCTGCCGGAGGCGTTTGTTGAAGCTGAGATGGAAAAAAGAAGGGGGAAGTGGGGCAGGGGGGGACTGCACGTTTCGATCCCTCCTGTTTGCTCCAATTAAATGTAAGGAAACGGGGAAACACGGGGCTCGTGCGCCAGTGTGCAGGTGAACACGGAGACGGGGGTCTCCGGAAGATGCTGTGCCAAGCAAAGCCGATGGAAATGAGTGGTTCGGCTGGGAGATCCCAGCCCAAGGAGC
>CM021788.1:98771-148634 GCA_011076525.1 Nettapus auritus | reverse complement strand
GCCCCGGCTGCCCCCGGAGCCCTCGGGCAGCCGCGGGCGCATCCCCGAGCGGAGGCGAGGGCCCGGGCCGCCGTGGTCTGGCCTGGGAGGCAGCCCCAGGGCGGCTGGAAATAGAAAAAGGGCGTAGGGGGGGAGGGGGGAGAGGAGGGGGAAAAGGAAAAAAAAAAAAAAAAAAAAAAAAGACGAGGAAAAAGAACAAAAGGGCAAGAAAGAAAAGCAAAGGAGCAAAGGACAAAGGGTGAGAAAGAAGAAAGGCCGAAAGGGCGAGAAAGAAAAAAAAAAAGGACAAGGGTCAGAAAGAAAAATGAAAAAAGGATTAAAACAAGGAAAAGAGGGAAAAAGAGGACAAAAAAAAAGAAAGAAAAAATGATTAAAAAAATCAAGAAAGAGAAATAAGGACAAAAAGAGGATGAAATGGTATAAAAAGGATGGAAGATGGGAAAAAAAAAGTAAGAGGGGAAAGGCCAGATCTCTTTCCCATGTCCAATGGGGCCTCAACTTGGAAGCAGCAGCAGCTGGGATGGGTGCGATTCCCAGGAGCTGCAGGAGGCGACACCAAAAGCAGCGGCTGCTCCCACCCAACTGCTGGCAACAAATTAAAAAAAAAATCAGCTCCAAGCCCTGCAGGCAGCTGGAGCAGCTGGAAAGAGGGAGAAGTGAGTTGGGCACCGTGGGAGGAGGAAAGCTGCTGGAGCCAAGCTCCGACCCCTCAGAAGCTGAATCTCTCCCAGCCTTTTAGGATGAGCTGCCCCACTGGCTCCCCAAGGAGCTGTTTTAGGGCCAGAATCTTTCCCCAGTGGGTAGGCACCTGGAAAGTTTCCCTGGATATGATTTTTCCAGCAGAAAATGCTGGTTTCAACTTTTCCACTTGCCTTTCCATCCTGCCCAGAAAGCACGTGGCTGACATGGCCGTGGGGGCAAGGCTTTCCCTGGCCTGATTTTGGCCCCTACAGCCCTGCCCTAGGCTGGCTTTAAGTTTATTTGCAAGGCTTTCCAGACTCCCACTCAAGAGTCCCAGTGACGGCAGTGGGGGTGCAAGTGGAACCACTCAGCATCAGCTGGCGTGACAGAAGGGGCGGATCACGAGGATGCTGCGCTGACAGCTTTATTCAACCTCAATCCCTTTGAGTTCAGCCCCAGTGCAGCCTGCACCTGGCCAGGGACCCTGCACCCCATCAGAGGGGTGAAAATGGGAGTTGCTTTTCCTCTCCCCCTCCCCAGGGCACGAGGAAGGGGCTGGTGATGTCCCCAGCCCAGCAGCAGCCGAGGGGAGCAAACCCCCTCCAGGCGCTGGCACCCCATTAAACCACTCTCAGTGCCCGGTATGTCTCTGGCATCTTCCCCATGACGCAAATCATGGTTAATAAATAGCACCAGCCCCAAGCTGATGAGCCACCTCCGGACCATGGTTTGGGGTCGGGGGTTTGTTGCACGCCTGACCAGTGCAGGGTTATGCTCGGAAGCAGAAATCCTGGGGAGGGGAGCGTGGAAGCAGGGCTGCGCGCTCGGTCGCCTGCCCTTCCTGCCTGGGTTAATATTGGAGAGGTGGCAGGAGGGCGCCCAGCAGTGGCCACGCTGCGATGACCCTGGCATCCCGTCAGCCAGCACCCGTGTGGCAAGCAGTAAGCATTAATGATGGGGTATGGTGCAACCTCTGCCCAGGACAGTATCGCACTCAGGGTATCGCTTTCGCAGGAAGATACTGGAGGTTTCGCCTGGGAGTTGGGCTGTGAATTGGATTTCAAACAAAAGGAGAAAAACACTTTGTGCCATCAGCGGTTCTGGCAGTGCTGGGCTCAGCCGTGGCTCCTCTGCACTGTGTGGAGATGGATGGGGTCACCCACCTGCATCCTGGCACCTGAACGTTCCCCACTGGCTGCAGGATATGAAGCAGAGGGCGCCAGGAGTAGCAGTGGCTTTGACAGCACCCAGGCACGAGGTTTCTCTTTGGGATGTTCAGAACCCCAGGGAAGCAACAGGAGCAGCCTGCGATGCTGGTACCACACAGCAGCATCCCCATGACCAGACTCCTTGTCAAAAGCAAATCCATCCCAGCACCCCAAGAACAGCAGCACCCAGAAAAGCACTGCCTATGCTCACCAGGAGTTTAAACAGACTTTTCTCAGGGCAAAGTTCCTTTCCAGAGGAAAACAGGCCATGGGTGCGTGGATTGGGTGCTACTCTGGGTGGGGGCAATTAGAGAGGTCCTCTCCAGGAAGAAAGCAAATGAGCAATACATACCTTACTCTGCCCCGTGACCTGAGAGGCAGGGGCCAGAGTGCGTGATATGGAAATCTATAGAAGGGAGTGGGAAGGAAGAAGTTCAGGATCGAGAAGGTTTCATTCAAAGCAGCTGGATCACACATAGTGCTTCCCAAGCACTGCTAGTGCCTGCAGCACAGGCTGGCCGCATGCCCAGGATCACTCCTCTGCGAACCGATCAGGGCGGGCAAAGGTTTGGCGGCAGGCATGCGCACCCTCTGCCAGGAGCTGGGGCCAAGCACCCACGGCAAAACACTCTGCAAGCGGTCCCAGAAGTGTGCCTTAAAGCGATGGATGAGGCGATGCGATACTCGACCCCGGGCACCTTGTTTCTCTTCATTTCTCACTGCAAACAAGACTACAGAGCATCACACATGCTGCAAAGTTTATTGCACAGCTGAACACCAAAATTCAAACGCTTGCCTCTAAACAAGCCCACAGGAACAATCAGCCCCTTCACATTTGCCAGCCCCCCTGTGCTCCTGGTCTGGCCAACTGCACCAAGGGAGCAAAACCAAAGACGCGTGACTTAAACCTGAGCACAAGGAGCAGCAAGTGCTCTGGCACGGCGCGGCTCTCGTGCTGGGACACGACACCCACTTACGCCAGTCCCTGAGCCACGGGAGCGCACAGCCACCCTCTTCACTGGTGCTTCGCAGGGTGTGTGCAGAGAGCAGCCAGGTCACGGATGGGCAGTTTCGTCCTCCCATCTGTGGGGTCACAGGACAGGACAACCGACTGCAGAGCGTGGCTGTAGGCTGAGTAAGGAAAGGACCGAGAAGCAGCGTTAGGAGATGAGAGTTTCACCTATGGCCCAAAGCTGGGGGCAGCTTCTGTCTTTTACTGCAAAGCAAAGAGAGAAGACCTGTTTTTTAAGATTAATCAACATGCCTGTAGTTTTCCACATTCTTTTTTTGCACCCTGCAGGCTGTATGGCAGTCTGTACGCTCCCAATTACAGCGCGGAACGTCAGCCAAAGCAGGAAACCCTGAGATTTTTTTAAGGCCTCCATTTCTCCACTTTGCAAAGCCACCAAGAAGGTAACTCCCAATTACTCAAGCAGGTATTTTTCCTAGATCAGAGCACTCTTTGTGTAAAGATAATGATTTTTGTCACCTTTTTGCAACCAACCTCCCCAAGCTCAGATCTAGCATTTAAGCAAAGAGCTCCGAAAGCCACTGGTTTCCCATGCCCTTAACAAGCCTGTTCTGCAGTATTTTCCTCGTGGCTCTCCCCCCGTCAACACATCTGCATATTTACAGCAGCATTTTTCAACACTTTGACAGAGGCTGGCATTTTGCTGAGGATGCCACTAAGTTCCCTGAAGAGAGAGAGGAAGAGGGGATTAGAAATGAGCAGCTGAGCACCTGATTTTTCCCTGAGCAACATGTTTGAGTTGCCATAGTCTTACACTAGGCAAGCTAGCAGCTGGGCACATCTGTGCAGTATTACAAAATGTACCTGCAGCACAGAAAGATCGAGTTAAACACAATGTTGAGTCTATCAGCAGCAGGGCCCTTTTCTTTTTGGAGTATGCTTGCAGTCCTGGCAACCATGAGCTTTTCTGCACAGTATCAGCAAACAGTAGCCCAGAACCAACGGGAACTTCTGGCCAGGACTGATCTCTCCCAGTGCTGTCAGACATACGCCCTCTGCTAGGTCTGTGCTAAGTCCTCTGGAAGAGCAGGAGCTCCTACCTTTGTGGTTTTTGTAGAAGACACAGTTGTTGGCACAGGTATCTGGGTGGGACTCCCAGAAATTAGAGCTGCAGGAGCACAAGGGAGGCAAGTCGATGTTGTACAGCTTCATCTTCTCCTTCACCTCAGCTCTTAGAGCTTCTACATACCTGCAAGGGACAAAGCATTCACTTTTGCTCTGTGCAAGGAGCCGGGACCCAGTTGTTGGCGGGACCCAGTTGTTGGCAGCTCACCTCATGTACTCCTTATTTCGCTGCTGCTTTTCCTTAATCTTCTTCAGCCTTCTCTCCTCCAGTTCAAGGTGGGCCAGGATTTCACAGACACTTTCCCCCAAGCAGGGTTCTTGCTGCTCAACCATCTTCTGCATCTTTTGCTCTTCCACTTGGCGCTGGTTCTCCTTCTTGCTCTTAATCCTGCAGGCATGGACAGAGGTCACTGGGCTTCCTCAGAGGAGGAAGGAGCTTCCCCACGTCACCTCCATTTCCTGACATGTGCTGGACCACATTTACACCCACCACATTTACATGTTCCTGTTCTGAAGTGGCACCTGCACTGCTCCAAAAAAGCTCCTGAGATGCTCTCTTCAATTCTTTGTAAACCAAGAATGATGCAAGGGTTCTTTTATACCCACTCAAAGGGCAATAGTCCATGGGGCCAACTACCCAGCCACCCACTTGTGATATCTTCTGATTATAAGGCAGCTTGGATGCTACCATAAGCTGTCCTTGCAAAATTTCCATGACAAGGAACTTAACGGGACTGCAGAAGAGTGCAGGGTACAGCAGAAAAACTCCAAGGATCCCAAGCCTACTCTAAATAGGTTTGAAGAGGTGATTTTGATTTTTTAATATTTTTTTTAACCAAATTTTCCTCCATTGCCTCAATTTCCATTGCACCTAAATGGCACTCCAGCCCTTCCATGGAATCTGGACTGTATAATTCACAAAAATGCAAAGCACATTCCCTTGACAAGTGGCAATTACTAAACACAAAGACTTTAAACCGAAGCATCTGCCATTTTATTCCTGCTGATGAGTAACAAATGCAATAACATGTTACACACTGATCACTGCCAAAAGGCATTCAAAAAAGTCAAAGCTGGGTAGAAGCCAGGGAAAGAAAGCGTAATAGAATGGGACTTTTAGGATGTTGCTCCATTTGGTGGGTCAGATATGAGAATGAAGTGCTCACACATTGAGAAGGGAAGCGCTGAAGCCAAACTTCTCTTGTCAAGTTATAAACTCCAAAACGTCTTTAAATGAAGTGGTAATAGAGCCTTAACTACAGCACCATAAATCTTCTACTGTAGAAGCTAAGGCCAAGGCCAACTTAGCTTTACACTAAGTAATTGCAAAAACAGCTTTTTTTTGCACATGCTCTGAGCAGCTTGCAAGTCTAGCAGAGACCCTGGGACTGGAGGGGGGAGCGGGGAGGAGAAGATATCACTAACTAGAAAGTCCCTGGTGTCTCGCCAGCACTTGCAGGGTGGGGAAGGGTCTCCAAAGCTCTGAGCGCCAATTTAAGTTTCAGGAACGCGGCTGCAGGATTTCCTCAGATTTGCAATTTCTCTCTGAAAAAATGGCCACAAAAAACAACCACCAGGATCTTGTGCCCCAGGAACACTGCACCACAGCAGGCTGAGCTCTTTATTTAAAGGCTCACTCATTTATTCTGCTTCCTGGTTTGTCCACTTGGATGAGTAAGAGCTGGCTGCAGGTGGTGGCATCTGGGTTACGCTGCTTTTTTGAAACTGCACTTCAATCAAATCAAACAGGAGGTCCAAAACCTTCCCTCACAAACCTGTGCTGCTCCCACAGAGCCTGCTCACTGCAAATCCAGTGTCAGAAAACAAGCTGATTACGGTGATTGGATCATTTCAGATGCAATTTTTAGATGCTCTTGCATAGCGAGTCAAAGACAAAAGCGTAGAGCATCTTTCTGCTTTTGGTCTGAAATTGCAGAGCTCCTCCTTAAGAACCTCCTTAAATGGAGACGAAACCACCAAAACATGAACAGGTACTTTCACATAGATAAGGAGTTTTCCACTCTGGAACAAGTGCTAAGAAATCTTTTTATTATGCCACATATATGTTTATAGTTATGAGGGTGAAGGGTCTGACAAACATCCCAGAGAAAAGTAGTTTAAGGAGAACATGATCTCACCCCAAAGTTTCTGAACATGTGCACAGGGTCTTGGGATCGGTGCCCCAGAGGGCTGTGGTTTGGTAAACCATACCCCTCTCAGCCTGACATTTCTAATTCCCATTTCTTACTCCCTAATTAAAAAAAAAAAAAAATCATTTTTTTTAAAGTAGATAAAGTGGCAAAGGAGTCAGAATGTGACTCATCACATGCTTTTTTTTTTCCTCCTATCAAGATAGACAGTCTTCTCAAAGCCTTTGTGTTTTGTTTACTGGGCTGCAAAAGGAAAGTGAGAGCGTGTTGCTCATCTGCACATACTCACTTAGCAATCCTCTTTTGCTGCTCTTTCTGCCTCCGCTGCTCCTTCACTTGCTCTCGCTCAACATTCATGAAGAGGCGCCGGCACCTCAGGTACTCATTCTGACGCTGTAGGAATGAAGATGCAACTTTAAGAAGGATGTCTTGTAGGAGACTTGTCTAATATCAGATAATATCAACGCTCGGCTTGATTTTTGGAGCTCACAGTTGTCTGGATAGAAGCCTCACTCCTTCCCCAAACAATCCTTAAAAGTCCCTTAATATCTCAGGACTAAGGAGAAGCTGGAGAGATGGAGGGAGTCCAAGGCATGTCAGAGCATCACAGAGCTTAGTACCAGCACCCTTTGACCGAATCTCCTATGGATACAGGACACCTGACAAATTCCTAAATTCTTACTTTCCTGGCAAGAAAAAAAACAGCTCCCCCCACTTCATTCCAGTAGAGGAGAGTGCTACAAGCAACAGTGCATGAATTTCTATCCACCACGGACCACTTGCAGGCCTTACACAAAATCCTGTTATCTCCAAAATAATCAATAGATCATGCACAACATCAAGCTGAACCCATCACATGCAGAACTGCAGAGGCGGCAAATGCTTTGCTGAGACAAACCCAAGAGCCCCACATGGAACACAGCTCTCACACAGTCGGACCACACGGATGGGTTCAGTGTTTGGGCTTCAGCTTAAACCCAAAGATGCAGCGAGGGTGGGGAAACCTCCTGGCTCAATCTCCCATCTGATCCTGCCACCTGAACAAGAAGCAGTCAGCATTCAGATTATTTGAGCTCCACGATGCCAGAAAGTGGAAGGCATGGATTTTCTCATCAATACCAAGAGCTCTGGGCTGAGTGTGTCTGTGCTGTTCACTGGAAACAGCCTTGCACAGCTGGAGATAAAGGCGCAGGAGAGATTGGCAGGCTGAAAGTGTAGAAAGCTGGGTGGAAAAAACCCATACGGAAGAGGCTGCTGCAAACCCAGTTATCTCAGGGTGGATCAGAGCCAAGGAGATACAAAGCAAGGGGCAGAGGGAACTGATGGGGGAAGCAACAGCCTGACAAGCCCCAGCTGCCGTCATGCCTCCTAGAAACCACAACCGGATTTTTGGATCAGTTTGTTAGAAAAATGCACATATAGAACAAAAACAATTTGTTTAAAGTCCTTTCAAGTTTTATGCTGTAGACTGCAAGGAAGCTGACAAAAGATGAGAGAAATGTTCAAGTCAGAAAGAAGCAGGAAAAAAAGAAGCCACTTTCTTTAGGCATCCCAGAGAAACAATCCCTTTGCATCTCCTGCGTTAGCATGAGCCAAACTGCTGGGCACAGACTCATTGGCCCCTGTGATTAAATCAGACCCTCAGCGCGCTACAGTAAGATAGGAAACCCCATCAACAACACCCAGCAAACCCCAGCAAGCTGAGACCACTCCTGAATCAAGTTAGGCAAAGTTACTGTGCTCAAGTAAAGGGCCCATGAGGCAGCCAAGAGGGAGGTAACTTGCACTTCATGCCTTGCACTGACCAAATGGAGCGGCTCAAGCTGAGAGCGCAGCCAAGCTCCTGCAAGCGTCGGGCTTGCAGTCTGTGCCTGAAAGCCATTATCCCTCCTGCTAGGTACTGATATGGTAGGAACCTTTATATTCCAGCCTTATATCCAAACAAGATAAAGTAGGTTTTTGTTCTTTTTCTTTTTTTTTTTTTTCCCCCAGCATTTTTTTTAAATAACATTTTTGGCAGGTCTTCCCCCTCCTCCCCGTGCAACTACAGAAGACAAATCACAAATCACAACACCTTTCAGCTTTTGTTTTGCAAGGCAAAATGAACCAAGCTCTTTTCTTCTAAAACACTTCAGTGTTAATTTGGATCTCAGACACTGTGTAGTTTTCTACCTACTGTGTAGGTTTGCTGAAAACCCAAAACACCATCAGCACTTACAAACTTACAAACCCAGCAGACGCTGCTCCCAAGGCTTATCTGAGCCAGCAGCATTCCCTAGGCTCAATACCTTTCACCCCTGAAACGGAGACAAAACAGCAAGCTTGGCTGTAGCAGACAAACCTGCTTCTTGGCTTCCTCTTGGTCTATGCCAGCCCAGAGTACAAGGGGAGCTTGACAACTGGGGTTCGGTCTCTGGGGAGACTTGGGCAGGCTGAAGTCGTTCACTGATCCATCACAGAACTGGAAGACAGTACAAGAGAGCAGCATCAGCATCTTCACAGTCAAGTTTCTCATCTTCCCTCAGCAAAGTCCTCCAACCTGGAGGTGAGTCCTCTGTGCATGATCCCTGCAGCCCTCACCAGGGTAACCCACCTAACTCAAGCTGCACGTATTTCCAGGATATGTGTGCTTACACAGTAAGGTTTTATCAGGGGGGTGCTGCAGGAGTGGCCTCTGTGAGCAGAGCCCAGCAGCTGCCCCATGTCAGACCAGAGCCAGCTCCAGACAGCTCCAGGAAGGACCCGCCACTGGCCAGAGCTGAGCCATGAGCAATGCTGGTTGGGCCTCTGTGTACTGTGTCCGGCTGGGCTGTTACCTTTCCCTTTGGCAGCCCATCCAGTGCCACGCTCGGCACTTGGAGCTAGGACAGCAGCGTTATCACACCGGTGTTGTGCGTGCTGCTGAGCAGGGCTGGCACAGCATCGGGACTTTCTCCAACCCTCCTGGGGGGTGGGCAAAAAGTGAGAAAGAAACATCACCAGGGCAGCTGACCTAAACTAACCAAAGAGATATTCCATACCATATGGTGTCACACTCAGCAATAAAAGGTGGAAAGAGGAGGCGGAGGGGAGGGGTGGGCTTTCGTTGCCAAAACGTCTGTCCTCCTGGCGAACACCGGCTGCGTGCGGTGAGGCCCTGCTGCAAGGCCGTGGTCAGGCAGCGCTCATTGGTGGGAAGCAGAGAATCATTTCTTTCCTCTGCACTTCCACACTGCCTTTACTTGCTTTGTTTTGCTGTTCCCTTTCCCCCTGCCTTTCCTTTTTCCCTTTTTCCCTTTAGTTGAATTGTTAATTAATAATATTTCCTTAATATATATATATTTTTTTCCCTTTAATTAAATTATCCTTATCTCAACCCGTGAGTTGTTCTTTCCTTTACTTCTTCCCCTCCTCATCTGAGGAGGGGGAGTGAGAGAGCGGTTGTGGTGTTCAGCTGCCCAGCACGGTAAAACCACCACACTGTGGGAGAAGAGAATTATGGAGGGGGAGGGGAAGGGGAGGAAAAACTGCTGTGCTAAAAAACTGCAGCTGGGAGAGGGGAGTGAGAAGTGCGAGAGAAAGAACCCTGCAGCCCCCAAGGGCAGTGCAGCAGGAGGTGCTCCAGTTGCTGGGGCAGAAGTTACCCGGAGAGGCCCCAGGTGCAGCAGGCTGTCCCCCTGCAGCCCACGGGCACCACGGAGCAGATCCCCACGCTGCAGCCTGGGGAGAGAAGCCCCTGCAGGAGCTGCTGCCCACAGGGAACTCGTGCTGGAGCAGTTTGTTCCTGACAGACCCCGTGGTAAGGAGCAGTTCCTGAAGAGCTGCTGCCTGTGGGAAGGACGGCATCCCGTGGGAGGGACCCCACGTGGAGCGGGGGCAGAGAGGGACCAAGAAGGACTGATGGAGACGAAGTGTCAGGGACTGACCACGGCCCCCATTGCCCCTGTGCTGCTCAGGTGGAGTAGGTAGAAGAGGGTGGATGGGGGAAAGGTGCTTTTAGTTCTCACTGCTCTAGTCTGTGAGCAATAGACAATAATTACATTAGTCTCCCTTTGGTTGAGTCTGTTTCTCCTGGGATGGTAACTGGTGAGTGATCTCCCTATTCTTATCTCAAGTTTTGTTCTACCCCTGTTCTGTTGAGGAGAGGGAGTGACAGAGCAGCGTGGCGGTGCTTAGCTACCTATCAGTGTTAAAGCACCGCTACGTTTGGCTTCTCCTCCCTATCACCAGACAGAAGACGCATTCTGCAACTCCACATAGGAGCATGAGCACCAATGCTTTGACAAAACACTTCTAAAGGTATCCTTTGAGGAGTTTTCTGCATTAGTTTAAATAGGGATTCATATTACCACCTCCCCTCCCAGACCGATTCTGAACTTCATGAAGTGCAAGAAAGTAACAGTAACAAAGGAAGCATCAGGGAAGTTCAACAGTCAATGTCTCCCAGAACCTCAGTGCAAACCTTCACCTTCTTCCCTCACAGTATTTGCCAAGCCAGTATTTCTGCTCCCTAGCTGGACGAATCACCAGAGAAGGTTGGGCACTCGTTGCTATATCCATAAAGTATTTGCTAACTACTCCAAGTAATCCAAAGGGCAAAACATTTCCACACCTCAGATGCTTAACAAAACTCTGACTGAAAACAAAGAATCAATACATACTTTAGCCGGGTTCCCAGGAGCAGGCACATAAATGCTGCCTCTAAGGGAAGTGTTCTGTACCATCCCCACTAGCTGCCAGCCCTGAGGCAAGGGTGAGGGATGCCAGTTCATTCCTTTGATGAAAAACTTTTTTTTTCCATGTTATTGGAGGCTTGTCTGGTTTGATGCACCCACTGGTCTCCCTCCCCAGCACAGGACAAGGGGCAGCCACGGGTTCTCCTGCAGCTAGATTAAGGGCACGATGCAATTGCACGCGCAGTCTCAGATTTCTGCTGAGCCCCAGCCAATTGACATGATGAGGCAAGCACATTTAAACCACTTCTGAAGCCACAGCGGTAAGATTAAAGCAGTAAAACAGTAATGTCGAAACGGCATGGCTATTCTAAGAGAACACAACAGTCAGAGCTCCCATTACACTTACCCACTAACGGGCTTTGTGTATTTAAAAATGGTGACCTTATGCCCACAGACCAAGACACACGGAAGTTCACAGGCACCTTCTCGTAAAGGTGTCCCTCAAGACCATGTGTGCTGTGCCAGAGACCCTTCTCCAAGCTATCAATCTCACCTGGCTTTCACACTGCTCTCTGGCCTGTTTCGACCAAAGCTGAGAGCAGGCTTAAGAGTTAGCCAGGCCTGAAGGAGAAACTGAAACCGATTACAGCAGCAGCTTAAACAAACCCAACTCCCAAAGATTTGAACTTCTTCAGACCAACTGGCCCAACCTCATATGAGTATTACTTTTTCAAATTCCACTTTGATATAGAAACCATCTTCTTGTTCAGCCTGACGTGGGGCTGTTGCCTGGTCTTGTAGTTCAGCTGGAAGATCATGATGTCCTGCTAGAAGTTCCTCACTCTCATCTTCCGTGGGCACTGTGGCATGAGGCACTGGTTCCTGGAGGAGACAGGTGTGAATGCAAAGTTCATATGTGACTGCTTTGGTGCAGAGCGCAAATGCAATATCCTTGAGCAAGGGTTAGAAGTAGCTTTAACCTCAGGCCACTTGTTCTGTGAAGTCAGTTGAGACGTGGCAAGCAGCAACACAACGTATTCAAACATCACTGCAGGGCACGAGAGCCAGAAAATCTAAATTAACAAGGTAGCTCGTGACTACAACCAACTGTATAAGCAGATGGACAGATGTATGTGTGTGGGGGGAAGGAAAGAAAAGGGAAAGACCTCTCCAGGCACTGTTTCACAACTGCAAGGATTTGGGGTGGGTGGGATCTCTTGAGTGACACTCATTCTGTAGTTGTTCAGATGGTAAGTGGGCAGGCTCCTGAAAAGATATTAACAATATTTTGAGAGGCAGCAGATTGTTTCCTACAAACTAGAAATCAAAATGCCAGAAGCAAGCTCCGAGACAGTTTTTTTTTTTTTTTTTTTTTTTTTTGATGTGTTTTCTTTTTTTTTTTTCTTTTCTCCTTGCTGCCCCTTCAGCAGGCTAGGAATGGGGACAGGGAGACAGGTGGGGAAGAGTAGGATTGTTCATGGAATGAGAGGGTGGATCAACAGGAGGAGCATGGGTCAAGCCAGGGTTTGCTCAAGATGGTTGTGCTGCAATATATGAGGCACGGAGGATAGCCTGGAGCCAGTCTGCACAAGAAATTATTTGATAGGCATAGGAATTACTCTATCAACACTGTAATGACAAAAATACAACACAGAGAAGCTTCTTCAGTTAGGACAAGGAAGTGGAGAGTGACGCTTATTGCTTTCTAAGGATGCTCTGAAGCCCTGAAGGCAAAAGGAAATGAAACTGCTGGGAGAAAAAATCTTTGGGGAATGGTCAGCTGGGGAAAAGAATTTGGGTGCTGTCATGCTGAAGACCTACAAACCTTTCCGCAAAGCGGATGAAGACTTGGTGAACAAGATCACCTGAAACACAGGACAGAATTTCCACTCGATTACAATCTGTCTTGGAAAGAATTGCAGCAGGGAACAGACCAGCAGGATCTTTAAACAGTTTCTGACCTGAAAAGAAAGCTCCGGAAGTGAGGAACACCAATGGTTTCAGGAACAGTCTTCTTGTTTAACAATTGCAGAGAATGTGACTCTTTACGGGGAAGAGGAAAAAATAGAAAAAGAAGGAAAACAGAACCAAAGAAGCAGCAGATCTTTAAACAACACTAACTGAACAAGTACAAGCTACCTTGCTGGAGTGGAAAGACATGATGCATAGTGTGAGACAAACCTGGCTAAGTCCCAAGCTCTTCTTGTGCCTGTGATCAATGTGAGCACAGAGGAAATGGAGCATGGGTCAGAACACTGGAAGAATCATGTAAGAGACAACACAAGCATGCAGGGACATAAAACAAGTGCCAGAAAGGCCAAGGCTCTAAATAAAACAAGAGACATCAAGGTAACAAGAAATCACGCTTTTGGTAAGAGGGACAAAAGAGGACTCATTATACAAGGAGAGGGAAAGCTATCAGAGGACACCAAGAAAAACAGGATTTTATGCTTCTGTGCATTGGCTTTCAGCCAAAGAACTGTCCTGAGCCAGTAACAGAAGCAAGACAAATCTTGGACTAGAACTGGGAAGAAAAAGTCAGATTATTCCTAGAAGCTGAGGCGCTTTTTTTTTTTTTTTTTTGTTTTGTTTTGTTTTAGGTGGGCAGGACCTGCCCTGGGTTACCTCCAGGACTGGCAGACAAGCCGCTAACAACCCCCTTGGAAATGCATGGAGGTCCAGGTTATTGGGAAAGGACACGCAGTGTTTAAAGAGCCTTTAAATTAAGAAGGGAAAAAGGCAACACTACAGAGAAAGCTACAGGAATTTCAGCCTCAAAAGTTTTTAATTGCCTGAATTCTGGAGAAATGAAAAGAAATCATCTTGCAAATTGCCTGTAAGCTGCTAGAAAACAAGATAAGCAGCCACCAACACAAATTTGTCACTAACAAGTAGTGTCTAGATGGTATGAATTTATCCTACTACAGAAGCCTCAGGCAAGACCATAGCAGAAGACATCTCAATTTTAGCCTTGCTTTTGACATGGCCTGACGCAACACTTGGTAAGGAAAATACTCATCAAGTGAAACCAGTACAAGGGAGGTGCAATACTGATTAAAAAACACTATCTCGACTCAGTCTAGGTAGCTTGCTGAGACGGAGAAGATGAACTAGGTGGACTCTGCTTGATAATTTCATCATTGGCCAGAGTGACAGAAGAAAGAACCCACCAGGCTACACGAAGTTGCAGAAATATTTGAGAACAGGTTAAAACACCTGCATTCAAATCAAAGAAATCTGCTGGGGAAAACAACACAAGGAAGGTCAACACGAACAAACACAAAGGGCAAGCAGCAGTTATCAAGGTGTGACGTCTGTGGCAACCTTTTGCATCTGAAAAGAAGGGAATAAGCTGTTGCCTAATTGTGAATATGGAAAATAAGGCATTCATACAGGAAGAAAGAGTCACATTAAAATAAGAACTTTTATTCTCCACCATCTTCGAGTAATAAAACAGAGTAATGCAATAAATCAACATATCCCTCTTGGCAAAAGTTGCCTAGGGAAGCTATTAGAGCCTTCTTGCCAGAAGTTTGAAGAGAGTGGAGATTAGCATATTTCTGCAACAGTACCTACACTACGGCTCGGGTAGGAGGACAGATGGGGTGGCCCAGAATCCCTCCCAGCCTTGTTTCTCGCTGCTGTGGATGACTTGTCACAGGACTCCCACACCGCACATCCCACAAGTGCTCTCTGTCTTCTGTAACCGTCTGGCTTGCTTGGGCAGGGACTGTATTATTTATGTGAGGCTTTAACACTGCTAATAGCCCGGTAATGTTATCAGTCCATCTTGCTGAGCAGTCTGAACGCATTGAGCACTTACACAGAAGGTATGTGCAGTGTTTGAAATAGATACAAGTTTTCTGAGCCCATAATTAGTTTTTCTGTAACTCTTGTTCTCAGAGCTGACTTTCTTGAACAGACATCCAACAATACACCGTGTAGGAAGACCGAGACCAGCCCTTATATAAAAGGCATTTTCTAGATAACAGCTAGCCAAGATGTACTTCACCCGCGATGAACCCGAAACGAGAAGGGAATGAAGAACTGCAAGATGGGCAGGAAGCTGGCTCCAGTGAAGGCAGTAAGACAAAATACCAGGTTGGGTTGCTGCTGGTATTCTCCAGGACTTGTGGATGGGCAAAGTACATCAGTTTAAGAAAGGTCTTGGCATAGAAAGCACAACATAGCTATGCCAATAGCTGTAGCATAAAGCTGATTTTGAGTAACAAAAACAGGATGAAATTGAACAGCACAAAAGGTCAGGCACTTGGGACTAATCTTGTTATGTGGGTACTATGTACTTAATGCTTTGAGAAAAGGAGATGCATGCCAACAACGACATGCCTGCCAGAAGCCAGTCCTGGATGAGGAAAACCCTCCAGATCTTAGCTACACACACAACACAGACTGATGCAATGCAAACAATTCTTGAGGTTTGTTGAAGAAATAAAGGCGCGTAAGGGAAGGGTCGATCACTACATTCCTCCCAGATACCCAGACCACAATCTAAGCCTCTTAAACCTTTTTTGAATTTGTATTTCCTAGTTTATCTTTCATTAGCCTCTGCAAACAGAAGTGTTTTCACCCACTTTACCCTTCCACCTTCTCTGAAAGGTGGCTAGAAGATCAAAGGTGGAAGTGCCATGCGTGGGACAGAGCCCTCAAGCCCCATTCATCCATGGGTGAATCATCACCTGGGTTGCAAAAACAGTTTTTGCTGAACAGACTCCCTGAGTGATGCTTCGGATTTGCCAATTAGCATCAGACCTGCCCACAGCTTCAGGGGTAACTCACCTTAGCCTGCCCCAGCTGCCCTCACTCACCTCATGCCTCCTGTTGAGGCTCCAGATGCCACCGGGGAGCTCAGGGGGCCCCGTTCCTTCAGGCACAGTCCGACAGGATGCCAACCTGCGACGAACTTGCCTCATGGTTTTGCTGAGCTGCCATAAGAGGGGACATAAGGACAAGCAAAACAACAGGTCAGTAGATGCTTTCCGCAAGGGCCACGCCAAGAAGTTTAGTTACGTAGAAAAGATGTCCCAATCCACCCTGCTCAAAACAAGGAGAGCTTCAGGGCTTTATCAAGAGCGCGGGTCAACTTTCAGTTAGCTTCGCCAACAGGTATAACATGAGTGGGGTAATCTGCAACCGATGCATCTTTCAGAGCTGCCCAAACACACTGAAACCCTGATTCAGCCATGGTAAAGGACATGGCTACAGCTCATCCACTCCTGAACCACTTTGCTGAGATGTTACAAGTCCCAGATCCCCAGTGCCAGCCAGAAATTGTTACACATCCCAGGGGAAACAGTACCCCAACTAGAACAACTCCAATTCCTAGATGAACACAAATGCCTTATAAGATGCCAAATGCAGCGTAAGCATCTCTACTAAAGAAGTCCCTAGATCACATTTTCCAAGATTTCACAATCACACAGTCCTGGTTTGCAGGACTCAAGCTTCAATGAGGTGGCACCATCTAGTGTCTGCTCTCCAACATGTCATCCCAGCGCAGTAACAGGTCACTGTGCAGGGTTCCCTGTGCGTTTTACTGCAAATTCAGTGTCTACAAGCAGCGGAGGAAGTACAAGCACAGCATCCCATGGAGTGCTACACCAACATTTCGTAAGCCAGAATAAAAATGTAAGCCAATGCTTCACTCAGTATAAATATTAGTATAAATATCCATTGTATAAACAGGTAGAAAACAAATATCGCCCATCTTCTGTTTCAAACAATGAGCACACAGCAGGACAGAGCAGGGACTGAAAAGATGAGCGCAGGAGGGAACCTACACACCTTGGTGGCTTGCTGCTGGAAGGGTTCGCTGGGCACCCCCTGCTCCTGCCGCTGTGCCAGGATGGTGCGGGCACTGGGGCTGCAGATGACGGGTGCGGGGTGGCTCCGAAACACACACGTGTTCTTCCTGGGAGTCAAGTGCAGCACCGAGTCCGAGTACTGCATGGCAAGGCAGGTCTCCTTCTCTGCCTGCCAGGACACAGCCCCCAGTGTAAAAAACAACAACAACAACACAATAACAAAAAAACACAACACGTAAAGCTCAAGTGATCACCTCCCCCTTGGCAGGCACATGTACCTGCAGCAGCTCATGCTTAGCTTCTAGGATTTTACCCTTCTGAGTTAAAAAAACACTAAAGCAACACTCTTTAGTGGGCACCATGAGAAAACACAAGCAGTTTTGCTGCTGTTCTGAATGGTGCTAGCAGAGTTACGTGAGGACATACCCACTCGACCATGCCTTCTCATCTTTGGAAACAGCCCAAACACCCTAGGGGTGCGTCCAAACCTGGTGATATTTCAGTACTTTCCCTTCTCGCTGCACAGTGAGTTTCTGGCAAGTATTACTGGAGGTTGTTTAAATGTAGAAAGGATTAAATATATTCACAGGATAAAACAAGCCCTTGGGAGAAAATGGGAACATGGACAAGGTGCAGAAGTGTTGCTTGCAAGCTGCCCTGGGAGAGGAGAAGCTGCTTTGCTCCAGTGCGACCAGGAGACATTCACACCATTCACAACTCAGGCCTGGCTATTTTTTAACACTGTGGAGATCTGAGAGGGCACCAAGGACACTGTTCTCTGGCTACTGCTCCAAGGAGCCATCGACCCTTCCACGGGGAGGCAAAAGGCTTAATGCACCTCTGGCATCAGAGCGAGCCAAGGTGTCACGCTGGCCTCACTCACGGGCTCGCTATTTGCAGCCTCAGGGCCTGCTGTAGCCACAAGTTTCCTTACTTTTTCCTTACTAACATCTGGACTTAGGGTTTGCAGTGTTGTTTTTTTCCCCAGCTTAGAGGGACACGTTGGTTGTGGATGTCTGTAAGGCAGGGAGAAGGGGGGTGCTCACCGCTTCGCAGGACTTCTGCAGCTGCTGCTTTC
Source organism: Nettapus auritus (assembly GCA_011076525.1). Taxonomy (NCBI): domain Eukaryota; kingdom Metazoa; phylum Chordata; class Aves; order Anseriformes; family Anatidae; genus Nettapus; species Nettapus auritus. The sequence goes on along the minus strand of CM021788.1, from coordinate 130,945 downwards.
TCCTCATCCTGACTTGCTGGTTCACTCGCTGCTTTACTTCTCCCTGGAAGCGTCTCAGGCTTGCTGCCTTCTCCCTTTGCTGCTCCTTCAGCTCCTCCTCAACTCGAAATGCTGAAGTCTGAGAGAGGCGAAAGAAGATTTCACAAGGCTTTTGCTACATTACAGCATTATAGCAGCCCATATTCCTACTTTCCCATCCAGAACCTGCAGCTACAGGCCAGGCAAGCAGCACCCAGAGCAGTTAATAACGACATTTTGTTTCATGAACTGCACGACACCAGCTTGGACAATGCCTATTGAATTGCTACCGGCTTGAATTGAATCTAGCTAGCTAGGTGCTGTTACTGAGCACACACATGCATCTATGCATCTTCCTTTGACTCTGCAATGTTGCAGAGAAATGAAGAAAAAAAAAAAAAAAAAAGAACGTAGCTTAACACAGTGAGTCCTGGTCACCATTCCCACGAATGCTCAGAAATTCAGTCCAGACCCAAAGGAGCAGGCTAGCCTCTGTCACATTAACACTCTGCACAAGACCCCACGTCCATTTTTCAGACAAATGTCTTGCAAAAGCAATGCTGGAAGCGCATCAAGCAGTTTGCTGACCACAGTACAGGCTGGGCTACTGCTCTGACAATGATTTTACCATCTGAAGTGAAAGATTAAAAGCAATGACCTAAAAATCAGGTTTTCCATGGTTCCTACCTGAAGCCATGCCAGGCAATCCTGCTTGCGCTACCAAGGTTTAAAGAAAACCAGTATCACTTCCCTGGCTGTCGAATCAGTAAATAACTGTGCAGAATCCTGAAAAGAGGTGGCCAGCAAGATCTGCAGAGGCAGGCTGTCACCGGCTGCAAGCTGGTTCAGTTTTACTTATTTACATGCTTAGTTTTATACAGCTTTACATTAAACACAGCAGCAAGGAAGAGAACGAAGGAAAACGAGAGGAGCTGCTGGTAAGAAGCTGACAGGCAGACTGTGTGGCTGATTGTATCAAAGCTCCTGATACACTTTTACAACCCCAGATCGCAGGGTTGTCTGCACCCCACATACCTCACTGCCAGGAATACGAACAGCAGCAGGGCCCCAGTAGCACAGCCAAAGCATGAAGACAGAAATCTGCACTACTAGTGGAAAGCAAGCCAGAGCTACGCAGAACAATGCCGAAGATGCCATCAGCAACCTGCCACGCTCCCTGCTGGCAATTTCATTAGCAATTCTGATTGAGGAGGCATTGTTATTATTTTTTTTTTTTTTAGTATGACCCACTGGTTTATAAAAGCGCATTGACTAAGTTCTGATAACCCTGCACACCTCTGCCCACACCTGATGGCACAAGGGCTAGGGGGAGGTAAGGAGCACAGCTGAGCATGGCAAACACGCAGGGCGAGGACGCCTCTCCCCAGCAGAGGATGAGGATCTGTGCCAAGACGAACCAAGGCAACGCTCCGGCGCCAAGCCAAGGCTCAGCCCTCCCAGCAAGGACCAGCAGCTCCCAGTGGCATTGAAATGCAGAGGACCAGGAGCGCCCAGGAAGGCTTCAGCTCCCCCCGAAGTTTGGCAGTGGAAGTTGTGTGAATATGGAGACAATTCATTTCCATATATTATCTCAACCTTTCAGGAATTTAAATTACAATATGGAAATAAATCATCTCAGAAGCATGGGAGCTTCTGTAACATTTCGACATTAATTACAGGGGACTGAACTCATCATCCTATATTTAATGCACCTTTAGTCTTCTTATAATCACCCTCAAAGTAGAAATCCCTGAGATAAGCATCAATGAAGATTTTCTTAAGTGTTTCTAATGGGGTACTGCAGAGACTGGCTCTACACCCTGAAACATTTAACATGCTTATTTCAAAGTCAGCAGCATGGAACATGGCTCTGGCTTACAGGCATCCTTTGTAGGTGAACGGGGAGGCAGCAAATAAGGTGAGGAGCACCAACATGAGGGAAAAACGCATGCAGGGGGCAGAAACCTGATGATCTGAGCTGCGTTACCTACGCTGGAATTCAGTTCCTAGTAACAAGCTGAAAATACACAGCTCACAGAATCACAGAATCATCTAGGTTGGAAGAGACCTACAAGATCACCGAATCCAACCTCTGACCTAACACTAACAGTCCCCACTAAACCATATCCCTAAGCTCTACATCTAAATGTCTTTTAAAGACCTCCAGGGATGGTGACTCAACCACTTCCCTGGGCAGCCTATTCCAGTGCCTAACAACCCCTTCAGTAAAGAAATTCTTCCTAGTATCCAACCTAAACCTCCCCTGGCACAACTTTAGCCCATTCCCCCTCGTACTGTCACCAGGCACGAGGGAGAACAGAACAACCCCACCTCGCTACAGCCTCCTTTCAGGTACCTGTAGAGAGCGATAAGGTCGCCCCTGAGCCTCCTCTTCTCCAGGCTAAACAGTCCCAGCTCCCTCAGCCGCCCCTCGTAAGACTTGTTCTCCAGACCCCTCACCAGCTTCGTAGCCCTTCTCTGGACTCGCTCGAGCACCTCCATGTCCTTCTTGTAGTGAGGGGCCCAGAACTGAACACAGGACTCGAGGGGCAGCCTCACCAGAGCCGAGTACAGGGGGACAATCACATCCCTGGAGCTGCTGGCCACACAATTCTAGCTCCAGCTAGAATTACAGTGCAGGGTGCAAATAATTACGTAGTGAACTGCAGATTTCTAGAGACAAACCAGATTCCCCACCCGACTGATTTTTAAATCAATGCATTTCTCCTAAAAAGTAATTTAAAAAAAGGAAAAACGGTTTATTCGAGGGGAATCCAACCGGGGCTTATGCAGGACGGAAGCCAGGCTACGTGGACACCCTCAGCACTCACGAAGGCCAGGCCGTGCTGCGGCCCCGGGGGGCCGCTCTCCACCCAGGCGCCCACGGGGGCCACGCGGGGGCTCCTCGCAGCCAGCACCCGCCGGGGGGGCCCCGCCGGCCGCCCCCCGGCCCCGCACGGCTCCCTGCAGGACGGCGGCATCGCAGCGCCGGGCCCGGGCCTGGGGAGAGAAACAGAGCGTGAGCGAACACCGGACCCCGAGGAAACCCCGCGCCCCCCTCAGCCGAGCCCCCGGAGCCCCCCCCGCCAGCCCCACCGACCGCCGCTTCCGCCTCCGCCGCCGGTTTGAATCCTGGCGCCGCTTCCGCCCGCCGGCCCCGCCCCAGCTCCCGGGGCCGCGGGTTCGCGTCCCGCCGCGGGAGGCCGGGGGAGGGAGGTGGGGGGGAGGAGGAGTCCGTCCTGCGTGCCCCGGGAGCGTCCCCTTGAAACGTCCCGAGAAGCCCGGAAACATCGCCCGCAGCGTCCTTGGAACGCTCCGGGGCATCTCCCCAAAGTAGCCTCTCGGAGCATCCCCCGACATCCCCCCAGCATCCCCCCGACAACCCTCCGACATCCCCCTGACATCCCCCTGACATCCCTCCGACATCCTGAGAACACCTGTGGTGTGTCGGCCCCATACATTCTCAGAGCACCTCAGAAACATCCTCCAGTGCATCCCAACATCATCCCACATAGCATCCTGATAACCCTACAGGACCCCCCTAAACACCCTAGAGCATCCCTCTGAAGCCTTCCCCAGAGCGTCCCTGGAGCATCCCCAGAGCACCCGACCAGAACACCCCTTGAAGCCCCCCCAGAATAACCCCATAGAGCCCCCTGGAGCTTCTCCCCGTGGTGTTTCCCTCCAACGCCCCCCCCCCCCCAGCATCTCCCCATTGCATCGGCCCAACTTCCCAAAGCACCTCCTTATAGCATCCCCGCATAACGCCCCCCCAGCATCTCCCCAGAGTGTCCCCCCCAGAAATCTCCCGCGAGCACCTCCCTCAGAAGGTCGGAGCATCCTCCGCTGCCTCCCGGGGCTGGGGAGGCTGCTCTGGGGGGAGCCGAGCATCGCCCGCGCGAGGAGCTTGGCAGAGCTCTGTGGGAAGCGGCTCCGGGCACCCTGCCCCGCTCCCGCTGCCCCATTCAGCCGCCGGGAACCGCTGCTAATTGGCACCGGAGCTGGAGCGGGGCCCGTGGGCAGCCACGGCTTCGTTTTAAAGCATCAGCCTGGAAAAAGCAAAAGGAACTCTTGGCTTGTGGGGACTGGGGGGGGGGGGAAGCTTTGAGAAATAACCCCCCAGACATCCCCCTAAAGAGTAACGACAAACAGAAAACGGGACGCAACACCCTGGTCCCCAGATCCCATGGGATGCTGAGCGTCCCTGCGCAGCCAGGCGGGGCAAAAAATTGCGAATCTGGGTGATTTCTCCCCAAACAAATGTCAGCTCAGGCCGCTGGGGAGGCGAAACACACAGGGCTCTATTGAGAGAGCAAGGGACAAATAAAAAAAAAAAAAAAGAAAAAGAAAAAGGAAAAAAAAAAATTGGCCGGGCTGCAGGCCAGCAGCACAGAGGGACGTGCCCAGAGCGGGGAAGTGTCGCAGAGCGGGGCCCCTGCAGCCTGCCCGAAATGTGGGGAGCAGCGGCCGCCCCATGCCTGCTGCCCACTGCCTGGCTCCTGGCGCTGCACGCAGGTAGGGGGGCAGCCAGCCTCCTCTCTTCCCCCCCCCCCCCTTTTTTTCTGTATTTGTTTGTTTGTTTGTTTTAACCCGAATGGGGCCGGAGTGGAGGAGGCTGGTGGCTCATTTAAGTGGGGGTTTGGGGGTGTGCTTGGGTACAAGGGGGGAATGTGCTCTGCCACCGAGCAGAGGGGTGGGAAGGAGGACAAAAAGGTCCAGAAGCGAGGAAAAAAGCTCTGTGGGAGGAAAGCAGGTCCCGCTGGGGAGGAGTGGGGGGGTGGACCCCAGGCTCAGACAGCAGATTTTGGCTTCCCCAAACCTTTTCTTGCTCGTTCTTCATCTTCCCTCAAAAGCCCCTTTCTCACCCTGCTTCTCTCCGGTTCCCGCATCCTGCTGCATCTCACCTGAGTGCAGTAATTCCCCAAGTGCCCCCCTCCACCAGCACACTGATTCTGGGGACTCAGCACCCCCTGAAGGAGCAAACCCACCCCCTCTTGGGGCCAGCACAGGAGGGCAGCTGCAATTCTTTTCCACCATTTCTCAAAGGTTTGAACTCAAAGGCAGGAACAGGGGGGTCAGCCTGAGGATGCAGAGCAAAGTGGATTGGTTTTGCACCCCAAAATTTATTCCATGGGGGGGGGGGGAGGCTTGAAGAAACCACTGCCTTTTGGGGGAAGGATTGGTGTTTTGGGGATGTGTGTGTGATGCTTCCTAAATCCCTCCCATTCCTCCCCCCAGAAACCTTGAAAATATAAAGCAGTGGGGTTAAAGCAGGGCGGGAATGGGCTCCCAGACACACAGGGGTGTGGGGATGGGGCAGGGGCTGCGTCTTGACCATGTGCCCGGGTTTTATCCCAAATTTCACCCCACGGTGCCTTTTCGGGGCTGAGCTCCACAGCTGCTGGGGAGGATGGATGGACGGATGCTGCATACCAATAGGTCCCGTGACTTTCAGGCTTGTTTAAACCCTTTCTTGCTCTGCTCGCCTCCCTCTTCCCCCCCCCCCCCCCCAGCTGATTTCACCTCCCCCTTCTTCAGTCTGGGGTTTGATCAACTTCAGGTGACAGCGTCTGGACGGGGGCACATGGATGAGGCTCTCAAACTAGTGGGGACAGGGGTATTTTGGAGATTAAACCCATTTTATTTTTATGTTCTTGGTTTTTGTTTTCCCTCAGAAGTTAGAGTTTTAAGCCTTGCTGTTTGCTTTGAGCACAAACAGCTTGAATTTCCCTGCAGGGTGATGGGTACCAGGAGGTCTCCTCGGAAATGGGACGTGGTGGCTCGGTCGCCAGCGCTGTTTGTGCACTGGCACGGAGGGGTGGCCGGACAAGAGCATCCTCTAGGGCTCGGGGTGGGAACCCTGTGTGTGTATCTTTGCAAGGGTTGCATGAATGCCTCCAATGCACTTTGCAAAGTGTTGCATCAACTCCCCCAGTGCACTTTCCAGGGGTTGCACCAACCCCCTCCCGAAGCACTTTTTTGGGGCGATGCATACATTTTTGCAAACCTCCGTGCAAACAGTGGGGGTGCTGCAGGAGAGGGATTTTTAGGGATGCTCGTCGCGGCTCTGGGAGGGGTTTTTCCCCTTTTTCGGAGGGCCGGGACGCGGCGCCCGCTGTCTCCCCCACGTCCCCAGGTCTGCTGGCGGGGGTGAACATCACCAGCCCGTCGGCGCTGGTGCGCGGCACAGCAGGCAAGGCGGCGCTGCTGTCGGTGCGCTACGCCAGCGCCAGCCCCGACAAGCCGGTGGTGAAGTGGCAGCTGAAGCGGGACAAGCCTGTCACCGTCGTCCAGTCCATCGGCACCGAGATCATCGGCAACCTGCGGCCCGACTACCGCGACCGCATCCGCGTGCTGGAGAACGGCTCGCTGCTCATCAGCCCGCTGCAGCTGGCTGATGAGGGTGCCTACGAGGTGGAGGTCTCCATCACCGATGACACCTTCACTGGCGAGAAGACCATCAACCTCACTGTGGACAGTAAGGGCTCCCAGCCGAGCTTGGTTTTCCCCTTGGGACATCTCTCCCCACGGTGTTTTTTGAGGAATTTGTCCATCAGGGAGGTGGTTTGGGGAGTTCAGCGATACAGAGAGGTGGTTCTGGCTTGCTTGCAGCAAGGTCGGGTCCCCACTAGGGCACTGATGTCCTCCCCTTCCGTACCGTGGGTCCATCCGTGTCCTTTGGGGCATTGGTGTCACCGTGGCTCCCCTCATCCACAGTCCCCATCTCAAAGCCGCAAGTGCTGGTGGCCTCCTCAACAGTGCTGGAGCTCAGCGAGTTCTTTACCCTCAACTGCTCACATGAGAATGGCACCAAGCCCACTTACACCTGGCTGAAGGATGGGCGACCACTGAGCAACGACTCCCGCCTCCTCCTCTCCCCCGACCAGAAGATCCTCACCATCACCCGTGTCCTCATGGCTGATGACGATGTCTACAGCTGCCTGGTGGAGAACCCCATCAGCCACGGCCGCAGCATCCCCGTGAAGCTCACTGTCTACCGTAAGATGTGTCCCCAGGGCTGGCCATTGCTTGCAGGTGTTCCTGGTTAAGATTTTGGGGGGGTTCCCCCCTTGCTGCTCTTCCCTAGGCCGGAGCTCCCTCTACATCATCCTCTCCACGGGCGGCATCTTCCTCCTTGTAACCCTGGTGACTGTTTGTGCCTGCTGGAAACCATCTAAAAAGTATGGCTGAGGGGAACGTGGGAGCCAAAGGGGTTTCTTCTTGTCCTGACCCATCCCATCCGATCCCGTCCTGTCCTCCCCTTCCCCCTTACATCTTGCCCTGTTTTATCCCATCCCATTTGATTCTGTCCAGTTCAATCTTGTCCCATCCTGTCCCATTTAATCCTTTCCTGTCCCATCTAATCCCACTTCATCCCATCTTGTCTCATCCTGACTTGCCCTGTCCAGCCCCATCTCATAACATCCCACCCCATCCCATCCCACCCTATCTCATCTCCTCTCCACCTCCATCTCCATCGCCATCTCCATCTCCATCTCCATCTCCATCTCCATCTCCATCCTGTCCTGTCCCGTCCTCTCCTGCCCCGTCCTGTTCCATCCCATTCCATCCTGTTCCATCCTGTTCCATCCCATCCCATCCCCACCACCATCACCACCTTTGTTCCCTCCCCAGACCAAAGCAGCAAGCAGAGCCGCCGCCCCCCGACTACACTGAGCAGGACGAGGAGCACCCCAAGCACGAGGGTGAGTGTGGTGCCGGCAGCACGGGCAGCCCCGTGCCCTGGTCACCCCCCGCCTTTCCCTCCCTTCCCTTCCCATCCCTTCCCTTCCCCACCTTTCCTGCAGCCGAGACCATCCCGCGCGGCACCGACCACGACCGCAAGGCCCCGCTGGCCCTGTACATCCTCAAGGAGCAGGTGAGTGGGCAGCAGGGCCGGGTGACGCCGGGATGAATGCCGGAGCATCGCCCCTGTGTCAACACCCACTCCCTCCCTGCAGGACACCCCAGCACCCCAGGAGGATTCACCGCCGCCCGCCGGGCGCTCGCCGGGGCGAGGGGCTCGCCGCTACCACCGCTCACCTGCCCCTGCCCGCCCTCCCCGCTCTCCCCCCGGCTCACCTGCACGCTCCCGCACCGCCCCACGCCTTCTGCGGGCCACCGGCGTCCCTGCCATCCGGGAGCAGGAGGAAGGCAGCGCCCTGGAGATCAGTGCCTGAGCTGGCGGCGGTGGCGGGGAACATGTGGACGGCCCCAACCTGGTGTTGATGGGTGATGCGGAGCACGGCGGGAAGTCACTAATTTGGTATTGATCTCAGCTGGAGCTGCACCCTGCCGCCCCGCGAGGGGTACTGGGGTGTTGCTGGAAGGGCCTGGCTGCGGGGCGGGGTGTGGGGCGCACGGGAAACACACATGCACGTGTATCGGGTGTGCAGAGGGAGCGTGCACCGAGCATGCACAGAGGGAGCCCACGCACAGTCTGCAGAGCAAGTGTGCGCAAGGCACGTGTGGAGAGCATGCACACAGTGTGCAAAGAGAGCGTGCACGCACTGTGCAAGCGGGCAAACATGGAGCATGGAGCATGTGCACAGTTTGTGCAGAAAGAGCAGGCAAAGAGTGAGCACAGAGCATGCAGAGAGTGTGCACAGAGTGTGCAGAAAAGATGTGCATGGAGCGTGCAGAGAACACGTATGCAGTGGGCAAAGAGCACACATGGAGCATGCAAAAGGAAATGTGCAGTGCATGTAGAGTGTGTGTGCTGAGTGTGCAGGGACATCATGCACAGAGCATGCAGAGAACATACACGAAATGTGTGGAGAAAGCATGCAGGCAGAGCATGCACAGAGCATGCAAGAGGGCATGCAAGGAGCATGTGGAAAGAGCAGCTTGGAGCAAGCAGAAAGAGCATGTACAAAGGATGTAAGAGGGCATGCACAAGAGTGTGCAGATAGAGCATGCGTACAGTGTGCAAGGATCACACATTATCATGTAAGAGCCCATGCATAAAGCATGTCAGGAGAGCATGCACAAAACATGGATTGTGTGGAGATAGTGCTCATGGAGCACGTGGAGAAAGTGTGCATGGTGCGTGCATGGGGCATGCAGGTAAGTGTGCATGGCATTTGGAGAAAGAGTGTGTCAGCATTCGCGTGTGCCTGAAGCGTGCAGAGACCATGAGTGTTCAGCAAGAGCATACATACATGGAGTGTGAAGATGAAGCGTGCATGGAACCTGTGAGAAGAGCATGAACGAAGTGTGCACGAGCGTGCAGGGAGCATGCACAGGGTGTGCAGAGAGAGCACGCCTGCACCTTACATGTGCAAGAGCACTGTGCACACCCACACGCAGCCCTGTGCACACGAACTAGCGCGCAGGCTCTCACGTGCACTCACACCCATGCACACAGGGGGAAAGCCCCCCCCCAGCTCCCTGACTGTGCTGTCCCCAAGACACGGGCCCGGGCCCTGCAACTGAACGCTGCCCTCCCAGCCACCAGCCAGACCCACCCGCTGCTGCCTAAGGATTTTCTGTGAAAATCACCCAGTTTTTGGCACACCCGTTCGCATTGCCCCAGGCCTCCCCAGGAATAGGTTTAGGACAAAGCTGGAGGGCTGGATCACCGGGGTGGGTGCTGGGGCACCCCGGGGTGCTCGGGGTGTGCGAGCACCCACGGATGCTACTAACCAATAAACTAAATGTGTTCCTCAGCCTGGGGGTGCCTGCTGTGCTGGGGGGTCAGGGCAGCTTGGGGGAGGTGGGTGGAAGCTGAGGACAGATGGGCTCGGTGCACCTATTGAGCCCGTCCTGGCTGCAAAAAGAATGAGGTCTGGGGGACGGCTGGCAGTGAGATCTCACGGTGGGGGGGAGGAACACTGAGGGCAGTTTGGGAAACCCTGAAATTTCTGCCAGATTTCAGATTGCAGATTGCCCCCTTGAGGCTGTTCACTCCGGTCCCTACCGATGGCATCCTGCCCTTCAGGCCTCCCAGCCCCAAGCTGACAGCTCATTTCTTCTTAACCTACTCTTACCTTCAGCCCAGTGGCTGCTCCTGCAGCTGAGCTGCTTGCGTCCCTCCAGCACTTCCCGTCCCCTGCATCCGGCCATTGTACCCTAGCCGGGAGGGACCGGATCTTGAGAGGAAACGGGGACGCCATGGCGGGCGGCTGGGCCATGGCACTGGGGCTGGGGCTGTGGGCCACTGAGCTGTGCCTGGGGGGCTGCCACCCCCTCGGAGGGGACACCGTGGTGGAGCGCCCAGCTGGTAAGGACAACCTGGGGACGGGTGACAGCGATGGGTGGGGGGATGGGACACCCTGAATGCGTCCCCACCCAGGGTGGCGTCCCCTTTCCCGCAGTGCTGCGGGACAATTTCCGCCTGCAGCCCGGCGACTTGGTGGCCACAGCGGGCCAGGTGCTGGAGCTGGACTGCGTGCCTCCCGCTGGGCACCCCGAGCCCCGCGTCACCTGGAGGAAGGATGGCGTCACCCTGCACCCAACTGGGGGACGTCATCAGGTCACCCGCGGGAAGCTGCGGGTGGCCCCGGCACGCAGGACCGACGCGGGGGTCTATGTCTGCGTGGCAGCCAACGCGGCAGGTGAACGGCACAGCCGGGGCGCCCACGTCACTGTCCTAGGTAAGTGGTGGTGGTTGAGAGGCCTGGGACATGGGAATGTGCCACGTCACCTCCCCGATGTCCCCTCCCCGCAGAGAAGCCGGCCATCGTGCGGCGGCCAAGTGACGCCGTGGTGGTGGCTGGTGGCACAGTGGAGCTGGGCTGCAGTGCACAGGGTGATCCCGCGCCACGGGTGCAGTGGCACAAGGAGAGCGGAGACCTGCCCTGGGGGAGGTAGGTGGTGGCAGGGTGGCGGTGTCGCCTTCCCAGGGTGCATGACATGGGTGACGAGGTACCGGTGCCTGCAGGCATGAGGTGGACCGGGAGCACACGCTGCACCTCTACGCTGTGACAGCCGCCGATGCCGGCGTCTACACCTGTACAGCTCAGAGCCAGCTGGGCAGCGCCGCCGCCACCGCCCGTGTCCAAGTGGAGGGTCAGTGCCAGTGCACAGGGTCTTCTAGGGGGGTGTCTGTGGGGGCCATCTTAGTGGGGCCCATCCAAGGGAGTCATCCAAGGGGAGTCCATCCAGGGGGGTCCATCAAAGAAGGGCTATCCAAGGGGTCCATTCAGGGAGACAGCATCCGAGGAGGTCCTTCCAAAAGGAGGGCTCTGGCTGAGGAGGTCCATCTGAAGGGTTCCATACAAGAAGGTACATCCAAGGGGTTCCGTCCAGATGAAGTCCATCTAAAGGGAATAATTCAAGTAAGGATCAGACTAAGGAGTGTCCATCCAAGGGGGTTTGTCAAATCTTGTCCATCCAAGAGAGTCCATTGAGTCTGTATAAGCAGGACCCAACCAAGCAAGTTCCTCCAAGGGGATCCATCTAAGGGGGACTCCCATTAAAGTGGGATCCAGCCAAGAGGGATCCATCCAAAGGATCCATCTAAGAAGGACGCAACAGTCTACTATGGGGTCCATCCAAGGAGGCCATCCAAGAGCTGTCCATCCAAGGGGGCCATTAAAGTGGGTCCATCCAAGGAGATATCAGGGGCCCCAGGCACAGATATCTGGGGTGCAGGTGCCACCGTTACACTCACCTTTCCCTGCAGACCAGCTGTCAGCAGGCCGGCGGGAGGCCATGCCGCGGGACCTGCTGGCCATGCGGCTGCAGCTGGACAACGGCACTGCGCTGCCCACCACCGCTGCCGCCTGGCTCCGCTGGCGGGTACGTGTACTGGCGGGACACCCCAAGAGAGTGGGCTGGGATGGGGCCCTCTCCCCACGTCCTGGCTGTGTCCCTACAGCCCTTTTCATCCCCTCCAGATGGTGACACCGGGGCCAGCGCCGGAGGGCTACGTGGTGCTGTACCGCTGCCTGCTCCCTGTCAGCACCACCTGGTCCCAGCAGGACGTGGGCAGGGAGTTCAACGCTGTCATCCCCTCGCTCCGACGGGGCTACCAGTATGAGTTCAAGGTCCGGCCCTATGCCAAGGGGGCCTGGGGCTTGGACAGCAACAGCTGGCACCTCTGGATCCCTGAGGAAGGTACGCTGGGATGGTGGGTGGAATGTAGGGGGCAATGGAGGTCCCAGGGTCTCAGCATTGCTGTCCCGGCAGTGCCGAGCGCGGCGCCCCAGCGTGTCACCGTGGGCCAGGTTGAGCCAGGGAATGGCACCGTTGTCGTGAGCTGGGAACCACCTCCCCCTGATGCTCACAATGGCATCATTCGGGGCTACCAGGTTTGGGGGACAGGGGGGCACTGGGGGTTGCTGGCCAAGGAGGATCCATTTGAGCGTCCATCTAAGAGGGTTTCATTGGGGGGGTAGAGGGGCTGTGAAAGGGGAATCCATCCAAGGGGGAATCCATTCATGGCAGGGTGTCTATCCAATGGGATCCATTCAAGGTGGGGTCTGTTTTGGGGGTTGCGTCCATCCAAGGGGGAATCCATTCGTGGAGGGAGTTCCATCCAAGGGGGGTCATCCAAGGGGGAATTCATTCATGATGGGGGTTGTGCCCAAGAGGGGTCCATCCAAGGTGGGGAGACTATCCAAGGAGGTTTATCAAATGGGGGGGGGGGGCGGGGGGCATCCAGGGAGAACCATCCAAGAAGTCTATTAAGGGAGGTCATCCAAGTCATCTAAGGGGACCTAATCCAAAAGGGTTCCTCAGGGGGCTTTCACTAAGGGCATCTCTCTATGGGGATCAACCAAGGGGTATATCCAAGAGGGACCCATCAATAAGAGTCCATCCTATGGGAGAATATGAAACGGGGCACCCGTGCACACGCTAGTGTGGCAGTGCAGGACCACCACCTATCGGCCCCCAAACCAGGTCTGGTCCCTGGGCGAGGGCTGGTCGCGCCCCACCAACAGGACAGTGGATGGAGGCACCCACCGCTTGGAGACCCCTCTGCCCATCTCCGGGGCCAGATACTGCATCCAGGTGGCCGCATTCAACGGCGCGGGACTGGGGGTCCCTAGCAATGCCACCTGCAATGTCCTGGGTAGGGGACGGGGACCATGATGGGGCGTGGTGGGGGGACGCAGCAGTGGCGCAGAGGTGACATGAGCCATGCCCTTGCAGAGGTGACGGCAGGGAGCACTGGGGTGGTGCGGGCTCTGCGGCAGCCTGCTGTCATCGCAGCTGCTGGCTCGCTGCTATGGCTGGCCCTGCTCGCCCTCCTCCTCCTCGTCTGCCAGCGCCGCGCCAGGCAGGATGCCTTGGCACGCCACAGGTGAGTGGCCTGGGGACGGGGGGGTGGCAACAGGGTCCCCTCGCACAGCAGGGACAAGGACGCTGATGGCAGATGCTGTTGTGTTGCCCTGCAGACAGGGGGACAGTGACGTGCCATGGCTCAGCAGCCCCTGGAAACCCAGCTGCGTCCCCCAGAACCTCAGTGGCAGCAGCAGCCTCAGCAGCCGGCTCCTGGGCAGCGACAGCAGGGACCCCCAGCCCTCCCGTGAGCTCCGTGTCGGGAGCCCTCACCCATGGCTATGGGACCCCCCCCCCCCCCCACTGCTGTAGGACCAGCCCCCAGGGCCTGGGACCCTTCACCCTGTGCTATGGGAGCACCATGGGGTGCTATGGGACCCTCACCCAATGCCTAGAACCCCCCTCGGGTGCTAGGGGACCCCCATAGAGCACCTGGGACTCCTCACCCAGTGCCAGGGGATGCCCATGTAGTGCCCTGGGATGCCCACCCAGCACCTGGCACCACCCCCCTAAGTGCTATGGGTCCCCATCTGGCACCTGGGACCCCACCATGCTCAATGGGAACCACCAGTGATGCCATGGGACCCCTCACACAGTACCTGGGACCCCCTAAGGGTATTAAGGGATCTTCAAAGGGTACCCAAGATCCCCACCTCATACATGGGACCTACTGATGCCACAGGACCCCCCCCCCCTTGGTCCCCCTCAGTGCCACCACAGACCCTCTCTGCAGGCAGCAGGAAACCGGGGACAGAGAGAACCTGGGGTGTGGGGGGCAAGGGGCTCAGCACCTGTGGGTGCTCAGCCCTGACAGCTCTTGTCCTGACAGCCCTGTCCTCAGAGCCACCGAGCCTCAGTCCCGCGACATCCCCCAACTGCAGCGACCTTCGCAGGGGACACCCCAAACCCAGCACCCCGAGCCCAGCACCCTGGGAGCGCATCCACAAGCGAGGTGGGGACAGAGCGTCGGCGTGGGGGGAGTGCGCCGCAGGGACACCTGGAGGTCGCTCACGGTGGCTGTGTCCCCACGCAGAGCTGGACCGAGTGCACAGCACCCCGGTGCTGGCAGCTGGACTCGGGACCATCCCCATCCCCGCAAGTGGTGTGGAGTGGGGGACACGTTTTGGCCTGGAGGCTGGGTGGCTTCAGCAGAAGGGACAGGACAGTGACACTGCGCTGGCAGGAGGGGACCTATGGTGGCTGCCAGCCGTCATCTCCCCGAAAGCACGGCGGGGCAGTGACTCGCTGGCATCCATCGGCACTGAGACACTGGTGGCACCTCTAGGGCAGCCCCACGCCCGGCACCCTGCAGGGACTCGGTGAGTCTACACGTCTCCTGGGGATGCCCTGGGTGCTATGGGGTGGCTCCTTCCTGCACCCCAGCCACGTGCTGCAAGACGGACCAGTGGCAAAAGCCAGCGTGTCCCTTGTGCCTGCAGGTTCCCGGCCACTGGGTGCCCAAGGGACATGTCCCCAGTTACTGGAAACCCAAGAGACTCGTCCCCAGTCACCAGGAGCCCCAGGAACATGTCTCCGGTCACCAGGAAACCGAGGGACATCTTGCTGGTCAGCAGACAACCCAGGGACATGTCCCCAGTCACTAGGAGTCCCAGGAACATGTCCCCGGACACTAGGAGCTCCAGGGACATGTCCCCAATCCCCAGGAGGCCCAGGGACATGTCCTCAGACACTAGGAGCCCCAGGGACATGTCCCCAGTCCCCAAGAGCCCCAAGGACGTGTCCCTGGTCATGAGGCACCCCAAGGATACATCTCTGGTCACCAGAAAACCCCGGGACATGTCCCCAGTCACCAGGAGCCCCATAGACATGTCCCCAGTCGCTGGGAGCTGCAGGGACATGTTCCCAGCCACCAGGCATGGCAAAGATATGTCACCAGCCAGGGGGTGCCCCAGGGATATTTCCCCTGTCAGCAGGTGCCCTGAGGACATGGCCCCAGTCATTAGGCACTCTAAAGAAATGTCCCCAGTCACCAAGCGCCCCAGGGACATGTCTCCAGCCACTGGGTGCTCCCTGCTCACCACATACCATGAGAACAAGTCCCCAGTTGCTGGGCACCCCAGGGACACATCACCAGACACCCAGCACCCAAGGGACATGTTCCTGGTCACCAGACATCCCAGGGATGTGTTCCCAGACACTCGACACCCTGAGGATACATCCATGGTCACCAGGCACCCCAGGGATGTGGCCGCGGTCACTGGACACCCCAAGAACATGCTCCTGGCCACCAGGCACCCTGAGGACGCGCCCCCAGACCCTGCCCGCCTTTCGCTGGCGCTCAGCGATGGGGTCCTCACGCCGCAGCAGGTGGCCGAGGACCTGGAGCAGGCACGGGAGGCCACCCACCCCATGGACACCCCAGGGATGGAACATCCCCCGATGCCAGCGGCGTCCCAAACACATCCCCGGTGTGTCCCTGTCCCCCGGCCCCTCTCTCCTCCGCACACCTACGGGTACATCTGCGGACCTCCTGCCTCAGAGCTGGGTGAGGGGGAGGAGGAGGAAGAGGAGGAGGATGAGGAGGAAGAGAGGACAGACACGTGGGACCAGGGGGGCTCCCCAGGGGGGTCTCTGCTGAATGGCTGGGGCTCCGTTTCGGAGGGAAATGTCCCCAGCACCCGCTGCAGCCTGGCGAGCTCCTCTGACGGCTCCTTCCTCCTCGATGCCAGCTTTGCCCGGGCTCTGGCTGTGGCCGTTGACAGCCTCTGCTTCAGCCTCGAGGATGCCGATGGAGCCCTTGCCCCTCTGAGTCGCCAGGCATCATTCCCTCTCTGTGGGGAGGTGGCCCTGGGGACAGGGACGGGCAGCCCCTGGGCCAGGGTGGCCAGCAAGCAGGGCGGGCTCCTTGCCGGGGACAGGAGGGACAGGAATGCGGCGGTCCCCAGGGTCTAGAAGGTGGGAAGGCCAAACCCCGCCTGGCTTGGCTAAAATCCAGCTTTATTCATTGTTTCCCCCAAAAGGGGCACTCTGCTAGAAAAAGCTACATGCAAAGGATGGGCGGCACCGGGGCGGGTGCCCCTCCTGCTCTTCCTCCCTTCGTCCCTCCCAACCAGCCTTGGCCGCAGGGTCCTCATCCTTCTGAGGCACCCTCATCCCCTGTGACTGTCCTGGGCTGTCCCAAACCTCCTCATCCCTCCCGAGCATCCTTGTCCCTTCCGAGCATCCTCAGGCATCCTCAGCATCCTTGTCCCCACCCAGAGCATCCTTGTCCCTCCCTCAAGCTGCTGCCCACCCCGCTGGCTCTGTGCACACCTATTTATGCGTCTCAGACAGAAATTAATGAGCTTCCCGTTTCAACCCCAACGTCCCCGTCCCTGTGTCACTGTCCCCACGCTGCCTCATCATCGCTCCTCATGCGGCGGGCAGGGTGAGAGCGGGTCTGGGCGGCGGCTGCGCCCCAAGCCGTGGCCACGGGAGCTGCTGGAGCCACGGGACGAGGCGCTGCCGGTGGTGGAGCAGCTGCGGGCCAGGAAGGAGGGCTTGCTGTAGGGGACGATGTCACCTGCAGGGGAGCGGACAGGGCTGGTGGGGGCCCCCACCCTGACGGCTTGTCGTCATGGTCGGCTCCCCGGGAGGCCTTACCCTGGCGGGGTGGGCGACGGGCAGCCTTGCGCTCGGCACCGCTCGGCTCCTGGCTGGGTGAGGGGCTGGGGGTCTCACCTGGGGGCGGCAGTGGGGGCGGCGGCAGGTCTGCTGCAGGGAGGGAGAGGGGGCTGAGAGCCACGGGCGGCCCCCGCCCCCCCCCGGGTACCCACTCACCTCCCAGGTGCTGCTCCCGGCGGTAGCGACTTCCTTTGGGCTTCGGGCGACTTTTCAGGGTCTCTGAGCGGGTTTTCCCTGGGAGTGATGGAGCATCAGACCCCCCCCACGCCGACGGTGAGACGCCCCCAGCCCCCCCGCTGGCCCCCTGGGGCTCACCTGTGCCATGGGGGCGGTGGGCTCGGGACACGCAGCCCTCGCTTGTGTCTGGGCTGTGGGGGATCAGTGGGGGGCTTGGTGACGGTCCTGCGCCGTGGGGGGGCCTCCTGGGAAAGAGGGGGGAGTGATGTGGGGCTGGGGGCCACCCCTGCTGCCTGAAAGGGGTGGGGAAGTGGGGGAGCATAGTGCCCCCCCGTGCCGTGCTGGTGGCCTAGCGGCACAGCTGGATGGCAAAGTCCCGGCCAATTTGCACGGTGGCAGCACAGCCGGGTGGTGCTGCCCTGTCTGGACCTCAGCGTTACGCCCGGACTGCGGCGCCGTGTCCCCGTCGTGCTGTGTCACGACAGGACATGGGGTGAGGCGGGCCTGGCAGTCTGAGCAAGCGGCATCTCCTACCGGGGCAGGCGGGGGCTGTCGAAGCGGTGGGGGCTGCAGACGTCCTCGTGGGGTGCGGGTGCCAGCACGGCAGGGGACCAGCAGCCGGAGGGGATGGCAGGTGAGGAGGTGGCGGGCTGAAGGACGTCCTCCCCGAGGGGACACCGGTCCTCCAGCCCCAAGCTGCAGGAGGCACGGGGTGAGCACTGGGGCTGGCGTGCCACAGCCCCCCTAGCCACACGCACTTACCTGCACTCCTCTTCTTCTTCCTCCACCTCCTGCTCCTCCTCTTCCTCCTCCTTCACCTCCTCCTCCTCAGCGTACTGGCTGAGCTCGCTGGCCGAGGGTGGCGGGGGCAGCAGCTCCGTCCAGCTCAGCATGGGTGTTTGCACCGCTTTCCCCAGGTTTTTCCCTTTGGGGTTAGGGACGTGGGGCTGCAGAGACAGGGATGCCCCACAACGTCCCCGCATCCCCCCGGCACTGCCATGGCCCTACCGTGCTCGGGGCGGCCGGGGGCCAGGTGGGCGTACAGGGTGGCCGGCGGCTCGAGGCCGTGCTGCGAGCAGGGGCGGTGGAAGGTGCGCAGCTCCTCGCCACCCGCCTCGATGCTGCTGTAGATGGGTCCCTCGGCGGCCCCCGGCCTGAATGGCTCCGTCTGGGCGATGTAGCGGGAGATGCCGGCCTCTGCAGAGCACAGCCGGCCCTGTCAGAGCTGGCTGCCACCCCCAGCCCCTTGCCAGCCCCCACCCCGAGCTGACCCCTCACCATTGTAGTATCTCTCAGCGGTGTCCAGGCTGCTGGTGCCACCGCCACACCACGCGTCCACCAGCCATGGATGACCGCCGACGGCAGCCCTGTGAGGACATAGGCTGAGGGGGCATCCCTGGGTGGGCTGCAGGTCCCAGGGGGCCGTGCTGTTACCTGGGGCTGCCGCGTGCTGGAGCTGGGGTGTGCAGAAAGGCGAGTGCAGAGAGAGATGGAGGCTGGGCCAAGGGTGCAGTGGGGCCGCGGCAGGTCCCTGCAGCACCCATGGGTGCACCCGTGGGCGTGTAGGCGAAGGAGGCTGCAAGAAGAGGAACCCTGTGTGGGTGCTGGGGGCAAGTGGATCTGGGGCGCGCAGGGCCATGCCCGTACCCGTGAAGTGGCTCAGTTCCTTCCTCCTCCGGCGGCGGCCGTAGAGCCAGGCGCCAAAGCCGGCAAGGACGAGCCAGCAGGCACCGCCAATGCCAGCGATGAAGGCCGGCCGCCTCGCCATCTCCGCCAAGTGCTCAGCCACGCCGCCCCAGCCTACCGGCCCCGCTTCCCGCTCCACAGGAGGTGCTGCAAGCAGAGGGGGATGGGGACACCGACAGGTTCCGAGGAGCCATCCATGGCACCCACCCCAAGGAGGACCCCTGTAGCTCCCACCCATGGGTGCTGCACAGCCGCAGGGACACTCACCGATACGGATGGGGACAGGTGCACTGCGAGCACCCACACCCGCGCTGGTGGCTGCTGCCACCTCAGCGCGATAGGGGACACCAGGCACTAGCCCCTGCAGCACCGTCGCCAGCACCGTCCCCTCCACGCTCTGGTTGATGTGGAACCGGCTCTCGTTGCCCAGGCACCAGATCTGGTGGGGGGATGCGTCTTCATGGCGGGGGCGCAGAGGGGAACGTGGGGTGTGATGGGGACGTGGGATGTGATGGGGGCCTGGGAGACGATGGGAATAATGCATGTGATAAGGATGTGGAACGAGATGGAGATGCGGGATGTGATGGGGATACAGGATTCACTGGGGACGTGGGATGGGCTGGAGATGTAGGATGCAATGGAGATGTGGGATGAAATGAGAATGCGATGAGAATGTGGGATGTGACGGGGATGTGGGCCCCTGCTGGCTCCACTTACCCGGTAATCACGAATGACACCATTCTGCTCGGCCAGTGGTGGCGGCTGCCACGAGATGCGGACGCTGGTGCCGTTCCCCACCACACTGACGGCCCGTGGTGGGGCACTGGGGGCTGTGGGGTGACGCGGGGTGTCATGGCCGTGCTGCCGCACATCCCCACATCCTGTCCCCACACTCACCCGCCTCGGGGGTGCGCAGGGCACGCACAGCACTGTCAGGACCGTGGAGATGGTGGAAGTAGGGCCGCACCTTCACCTCGTAGTCCTGGCCGCGGCGCAGCCCAGTGAGCAGGGCACCCCGCTCGCCCGGTGCCCGCACGTCCCGTGCCTCCCAGCGCCCACCACGCCGCCGGTACAGCACCTGGTAGCCCTGCACAAAGGGCGATGGGGGCTCCACCTGGGGACACAAGGGACGAGGACGGGGTGGGGGGGTTGTGGGAGGTGTAGCATCGTGTCTCCCTCCCCTCCTGCCGTGTCCCTGCACTCACTGTCCAGGAGAGGCGGACGGCACCTGGCGGCAGCACCACTGGCTCCTGTAGGTGCACGGCCACTTGTGCCAGCTCCGTTGGCACCTGCTGAGGGTTCAGGCCTGCCTGCGTGGGGCTGGCATCTGCCAAAAAGCAGGAAGGTGTTGGGTGTATGGCCACATGGATGCACCAAAGTGTTCTGGGTCCCTTTGCACCTCTTCTGGGTCTCACCTTGGGTGCGGATGGGCTCCGAGACTTCGCTGGGGTCGCTGAGCCCATAGGCGCTGACTGCCCGCACCAGGAAGAGGTAGACGGTGTCAGGGACGAGGCCGCTCACCGTGTGTGTCTCGCCCTCCACGTTGGCTGCCACTGTCTGCCACGGGCCCCCTGCTGCCTCGCTGCCGGGGAACAGCGGTGACCCATGGCAGAGTGGCACCGGGCCACCAGGTCCCCACTGAACCTGGAGAGGGCAGCTGTGGGATACCTGAAAGCTTCCACAATGTAGGTGACAGTCGTGCCATCGCTTTGCTCATTCCCTTTCCAGCTCAGGGTGACACTGCTTTGGGTGACATTGGTGACCAGGGGGGTGGAGGGTGGCCGGGGGAGGATGGCAAGCTCCGGGGGGGGTGGTGGGGAAAGTCCAGATCCATCACCTGTGGGGAGAGGCGCTGAGACCCATGGCAGCTGCTTCCCCAGTCCCATGGCTTCGCTGGTCCCACAGCATCCCCACAACTCACCTTGCACCTGCAGGCTCCCACTCCAGCGTGTCTCACCCACTGAGCTGCTGGCCACACACTCGTACTGCCCCGAGTCTGTCACCTGCAAAGGGAAGAGCTCCTGCCCCATTGTCCTGAGCTGCCATCACCCTGGGCACCCAGCACCTCGGGCACCCAGCACCCCTTGCACCCAACACCCCAGCCCCCCCCCAGCCCCTCAGGGCTCCCCCCAGTGGGATGGCTCACCCGCAGGCTGCTGATCTGCAGGGTGCCGTTCTCCAGCAGGCTGGCACGGGTCTCGGGGCCCGGCATGGCCCTGCCGTCCTTCAGCCACCCCACACGGGGCTGGGGGTCACCGGCCACCCAGCAGGGCAGCCACACCGTGGCCCCCACTGGCAGCACCGTGCGGTTGGCGGGGCCCCAGTGGATGACGGGCGGCCCATGCTCGGTGGGTGCTGCAGGGTGGGGGAAATATCCACATGAACCCCCCCTTCCCTGCCGCGGTTCAGCACGTGCGCTGAAAACGCACAATGTCTGCCTGACCTGGCGCCCACCTACCCGCCTCCACCTCCAGCAGTGCTTTGGCCAGGACACTGCCGGCCACACTGATGGCCTGGCACAGGTAATAGCCTGCATCGGTCGGCTGGACGGCGGCGATGGTCATGGCACCGCCGGGGGCTACCGAAAAGCGGCTGGCCGTCTGGGGGGGCTGGCCCGGGAACATCAGCGTCTGGAGGAGGAAGGGAGGCAAGGCTCTGCCGTGTGGTGGGGCAAGGGTGTCGGAGGGCTGGGGACAGTGTTGGGGACAGACCTGGCTGCCTTCCTTCTGCCAAAACACGGCCGGTGGTGGATTGCCCGTGGTTTCACACTGGAAGGTCACGCTGCGGCCAGGGGGGACGCTCTGGTCATGGGGCCAGGTGACAAGCTGCGGGGGCACTGGTGCAGGGGGGAGAGAAGGAATAGGGGGGGTTGCATACTTTCAAGCGCTGGGGTTCTCCTTAGGGATCCCCCCTTACCGCGCACGATGAGGGTGCCTGAGGCCTCCGACTTGCCCACGCTGTTCTCGGCCACACAGGTGTAGGTGCCCTCATCTTCCACACGCACCCGGCTGATCCTCAGGGTGTTGTCAGCCAACAGCTCCCACCTGGGGAGGAACCCCCGAGCCCACGGCACCGGCAGGGCACCAGGGTGCCACGAGGGTGCCATGGGGACGTGGGGTGTGATGGGGACGTGGGGGGAGATGCAGGATGCAAGCAGGGATGTGGTTGCAGTATGGAACCATTGTGTTGGGAGCGCGGAGTGTGAAGGGGAGGCACCATGTGATGAGGAAGTGGGTGTGGTGGAGATACAGGGTACAAGGATGTGGGATGCGATGGGGATGTGGGATGCAGTGAGGACATGGGATGAGGTACCAGCACACCCAGCCCCACTACAGATGCCCACCCCAGCACCGGCCCTGGCAACCTCTGTGCCAGCCCCTTGCCCACCACTTACCTTCCCAGTGGCAGCTCACCATCCTCCTTGCGCCAGCGGGCTGTGGGCCGAGGATCCCCCAGCGCCTCGCAGGGGAACTCGGCCGTCTCGTCCACCAGGACCGCTTGGTTTAGTGGCCGCTTGCTGAACGCGGGGCGCTCTGTGGGGCAGCTGCTGTCTGTCACAGCCCTGCCAGCCCCAGCCCCCCCAAAAGCACATCCTCACCCCCACGTACCGAAGACCACCAGCTCAGCCGGCTCGCTGTCCCGCTCCCCCACCATGTTGGTGGCCACGCAGATGTAGATGCCAGCATCGCTCTTGCGCGTGGTGGCCATCATCAGCTTCCCACCACGGATCTGCCAGGAAGCTGAGCTCAGCCGGGGCCCAAACACCGACCCTGTTTTTTGGGGACCACCCTGTCCCTCACCGTGATGCGCTCGTCCTTGTCATTGAGCTGGGCACCGTTCTTCTTCCATGAGACAGTGGGCTCAGGGTGGCCACGGGGTGGAACGCACTCAAGGACGGCCGGCTCACCCGCTGCCACCACCACATCCCCGGGGGGCTGCCGGAAATCATCCCGCAGCACTGGGAGGGGAGGGATGCCACGATGTCAGCCCTGCCTCAGTTTCCCCATCTGTATGCTCCTTCTGCAGCAGGAACCCCTTTTGTGGGCAAAATTACCCTTTCCCAGCATGGAAATGACTTCCCAGGGGACAGCAATAAATCCCGGTGATGCTGCATTTAACGCTTGCATGACCGAGGAGCGATTCTGGTGCTTAATCTAAACCCAATGCAGACTGTCCCCCTTGGGCATCCACCCCCATCCCTCTCGTGTCCCTCATCACCCCCAGACCCAGGTCCTGGGGCTTATTCCCTGGGCTAACACCCAGCCCCGCAGGACCCCAGGGTGCCACCAAGCCACCCAACAAAGTGAGGAAAGCCAGGGGATGCCACTAGGGACAAGATTTTCACTTGTTTTCATTTAGCAGCACTAGGTTTTTCACCCCCTCATCCCCATAGGGTGGCAGCAGCCCAGATCGGAGGTGACAACAGGGAAACAGGGGGGCTGGAAGACCCCTGATATCCCCCGATGCCTCTCCAAATGAGCCGTTCCCTGTGACGTCTTCCAGCACTGACCAGGGCAGCAGCTCTGCCCCAAGCCAGCGGCTGGGAAAAGGGGGTGACGGCATGGAGGGTGCTCACCAGCCACCTCCAGCGAGGCGTTCCTGCTGGTGGCTTCACCCAGGTAGTTCCTGGCCACACAGACATAGACGCCCTCGTCAGGCTTGCCACGGCGGCCGTGGATGATGCGGAGGAAGAAGAGGGAGCCGCTGGGCAGCAGTGTGCGGTGGGAGCGGGGGTCTTCACGGTCCGTCTCCACCCGCTCACCGTCCTTGTACCACTCGACGGTGGGCGGGGGGCGTCCCTCCGCCTTGCAGCTCAGCGTGGCCGGCTCACCCTTGGACACCAGCAGGTCCGAGGGGTGCTCCACGATGCGGGGTGCCGAGTCCTCCAGCTGCGGGTGGGACCCTGAGGAAGTGTGTTGCATACCCTGAGGATGCTCAGCCCCCAGGAGGTGAGATGAGGTGTGGCCAGGGCTCAGCTGGCAGTGGGGAGGGCTCCCTTGCATCCTCCCCTTCCATGTCACTCATGTGTGTCCCCCTCCCTTGTCCCCCTGTGTGGGCTGGGGGCTGGGAGCAAGGCCAGGAGGGTGTAGGGCAGGAGACGTGGGGATGGGGATGTGGATAGAATCATAGGATCATAGAATCATAGAATATCCTGAGTTGGAATGGACCCATAGGGATCATCAAGTCCAACTCCTCAGGGATGGGGATGGGGACAGGATGGAAATGGGAGAAGGAGGAGGGAGAGGGGGAGAGGGAGGGAGAGGGGGGAGTCAGGACCCGGATTGGAATGGGGATGGGGACAAGTACAGGGATGCGGATAAGGATGGGAATGTGAGCAAGGACGGGGAGGGGGTTGTGGTCTAGGACAGGGATGAGGACAGGGACATGGGTGGAGATGGGCATGGGAATGGGGATGGGAACAAGGACAGTGACAGGGAGGGGGACACGTGTCCTGGCCTGGGGAGGGTGCTGGACCAGGAAGCCTGGGCAGTGGAGGAGAGTAGAAGGGTAGTCAGGGCCCACGGTGTGCAGGCACCGTCCCAGGAATGGTCGCTGGCAGGGCAGGGCGGTGGCTGCAGCAGAGGGGTCAGTAATTAAGGGTCCTGGCCCGGTGCTGCACAGTACGGCTCCATGCAGCATGGCTCGTCCCTGTTTGGTACTTTTGGTGCCTGCTTCCCCTGGGATGTGGCACGCCAGGAGTTGGTGACATGAAGTTGCAGAAAATGTTTGGTTTTAATTAAAAATAAAAAAATAAAAAAAAAATGCTTCCCCTCCCCATCAAGTCTGTGAGGCTGTTTCTCAACGGATCCAGGGAAATCCCTATCGCTAAGGCAGGAGAATTAATTAACGCTCATTAATGCTGGTGCCTGCATTGTATTTGTGCCAAACCAGAGCTCAGAGCAGCGTTTGCCACACAGAGACCCCCAAACTGGGGCGGGCCAAGAGATCCCAGCCCCTCGGTGAGCCCTTCGGGACTTAATTAAAGAGCGGGACTTTAATGACGCTCCAGCCCCGGCTTCCTCCAGGCTGTGACCGAGTGGCACGGCCCGCGGTGTCCCCAGGGCCACCAACGGTGTGTCCCGACGGGTCCCCCAGTGCCACTTCGGCGTGCCCCAGCGCCGGCGCTGCAGTTCGGGCTTCGATCTCGGAGTGTCACTGCCGGCACACGCACAGGGGTTGGGGGGTGCGGGGGCTAAGTGGCACCGGGAGCCGGGGGGGTCACCCGCAGGGACAGAGAGCCCTGGGCTAGAGGGATGTGCTGCCGTGGGGACGGGGTGCTGCGGGGTTCCAGGCACCCCGGGGGGCGTTGCGGGGGGCGCGGGGCCAATTGGGACGAGCGGGGGTCCGAGCCGGGCCCTTCCCGAGCCCAGCCGGCTGCCATGGGACAAGGGTGTCCCGCAGGGGGGCTCCTGCAGCAGGGCTCCCCCTCCCTGATGGGCCCGCCCTGACCCAAACGGAGGAAAAATTTGGGGCTCGAAGAGAGGGGAAGAGCTCAAAAAGTGCTCTAAATGCAGCCGGACGCCCCCGTCCCTCCGGTACCGCCTCTGCCCTGGAGACCCTCCCGGCTCGGGGAGCGCGGTGGCTTTGGGGATACGAGAGCGGCCTCGCTTTGGGGCACAGACACGATTTGGGAACACGCGGCGCTCCCGGCTCGGGGTCGCAGGGTCGGTTTGGGAAACAAGGATCTCGTCTGGATCCTTGAGCGTGAAGCCGCTCCCAGTCACAGGACAAGGAACAAGTTTTGGAAAATGGGGCTGCTCTGGGGACACGGGACGGATCCGCGTGTGGGGACGCGGGGACGCTCTGGGGACGCGGGGCCGGTCCCCGTTCACGTCCTGGGTCGGGGCTGCGGGACTGGGGGCTTCGGGGCTGGGGGCTGCGGGGCTGCTGCCAGCGGCGGGGCCGGGACGGCGGGGCTGGGCGCGTACCGTTGCCGGCGGTGAGGTTGCGGAGGTCGAGCGCGGTGATGCTGCCGTTGAGGCCGAGCAGCAGCTCGGAGGAGTTGGACATCTCGGCCGCCAGCGAGTCCGCGAACAGGTTCATCTGCAACAGCGTCTTCAGCAGGTACCGCAGCATGCTGGCACGGCTCGGCTCGGCTCGGCACGGCCGGACCCGGCAAGGCCTGGCCGGATCCGGCACGGCACGGCTCGGTTCAGCTCGGCACTGCCAGACCCAGAACGGCACGGCAAGGCTCGGCTCGGCGCAGCGCGGCCGGACTCAGCACGGCTCCGCTCGGCACGGCACCGCCCCCCGGTCCCGGCGGGGAGCGGGGGCGAGGCCAGCGAGAAGCGGAGGGGGGGGCACAGAGGTGCGGGGCGGAGAGAAAAGGCGGGGGGCGGCGGTCACCCTCGGAGGGGGGAGCCCGGGGTCCTGAGCTACTACCCCCAGCCGAGGGGGACGGAGGGAGGAGGAGAATGAAGGGGAGGAAGAGGCTGCTGGACGATCCCACGATACGTCGGGTCCCGGCTCTGCCTTCACCCCCTGTTCTACCGTCACCCCCTGCTCTGCCTTTGCAAAACGCCTCCCGAATTCATAATTGGCAATTAGTGGCTTTATTAATGCCACGGGCTACCGTGTGAAGCAATGCACCTTTCCTGAGCTGGCTGCTCCCGGCGCTAATTGGAGGCTGAGCGTGGCCCCCCAGCTGCATCCCCCCCGGCGCGAGAAGGGGCTTGTTAGGGTGGCACTAATGACCGGGCTGGAAAAGCACAAAGCTGCGGCTGGCGACGGGGTGGGGGCGACGAGGGGGCTCGGGGTGTGCAGGGAGGATGGGAAGAGGTGGCTGGGAAGGGGAACGGGTGACGGGGAGGCAGCGGGGTGACAGCTGTGTGCACATCTGGAGGTGCTCCCCCCCTTGCTGCAGAGCTGGGGGAAGCAGCCGCCAGGCACACATCTGGATGCACACCTGCAGAGGAGAGGAGGCCTGTGCGGCTCAGCTCATCCGGGGTACGAATGTGCTCCAACACAGGGTCACATCTGGAGGCTTTTTCGGGTCATTGTTTGTGCACAGCTGGGAGACGGCAGGATTTTACAATGCAAAACTGGGGTGCAGCTGGTGTGCACAGCTGGGAGGCTTGGGCATCGCGTGTGCCCACAGCTGGACAGGGTCCTGGTGCCACAGCTGTGCACGTAGATGCAGGCACCTCTGTGCTGAAGTGCACACACATCTGGAGAGCTGTGTACTTTGAATATGTGTGCACCTGGAGCCATGGCAATGTTTATCCTGCTTTCAACTGGGCATGCAAATAGGATCTGGGGGAGTTCACATCTGGCCTGACATCTGGAAGGCTCCGGAGAGTGGGCACACACCTGGAGCTGTGCTGAGGGCCACAGGTGTACATCTGGAGGGGTGCAGAGATGTGCAGGTGTGCACAACTGCAGGGGCACGGGCCATGCACGCATCTGGTGGCATGCAGGCATGTGTGTTGGGTGCACATCTGGATTCCTGGGGCCCTCTGGCACATCTGTGAACACCTGGGAGCCACTCCGCCTCTTTCAGCCCGAGCCAGAAAAGTCACTGCCACGACCACAGAGCTCCGATCTGTGCATCTGCAGGGCCATGCATTATTCATGTCTCCTCTTGTTCATGGGCAAGAAGAGAAAGCAAATAAATATTAATTTAATAGTAACACAAAGCTTTTCCATTTCTCCTGCTGGGCTTTCAGCAGTCCAGGGACTCCCGGTAGGAAAAAGTGGAAATAAATTACCTGCAGAATAACAGGTTTATCCAACTATTATACAAACAATTCTCTGCATTGGTAATCGAAAGTGGTGCTGGAATATTTAATGCCATGGCATCTTCCCTCCCCAGGCCTGGGGTTTCTGTGTGCCCCCGAAAGCCAAGCAGCGAGGACAGGGCATCTCCAGCATCTCTTTGGCCAGCAAAGGCAGTAGAGGAGGATGTTAATCCCCTCTAAGGAGGTGACGAGCCGTGCACCGGGGATCCCACAGCTACCCGTCCCCAGAGAGCTTTTGGGCCTCTTTTAATAGAGTGCTCTGAAGAGAGGAGAGTTTTTAATGTGAATCCGAGGGTCGGGAGCCCTGGGGATTAAAGCACCCAGCCCTGGCTTGTTGGAAATCCTCCACATCAACCCTGCTCTGGGTCACCCAAGGCCTAAAACGGGGCTGAGAGGCTTCTGAGGGCGGCACACACGGATCCAGCCCCCAAAACCTCCTCTTGGGACGGGGAAAGCAGACAAAGGAACCACCTCGTCCCGGCAGCTAATCCCCCGATTTGTCCCCGTTAATCAGCAGGGCAAACAGCGAGCGCGGGCGCGGTGCTGGAGGCATTGCCTCCTTGATAGCAGATTTATTATCGCCGCCGCGCTGCCTAATTGCCCTTTAATTCGGCGATTAGCGGCTGTTTGCGCAGGGCTTGGGCGCGTTCGGCGTGGCCGAAAATCACTTCTCGGAGTTTCGGGTTAGGACAGGGAGAGGCTCTCCCCAGGCTTTGTCTCCGTGTCCCTCTTTATTTCAGCGGTCTCTGTCCTCCCCGCCTTTCCCAACCCTCTGCGGCGTTGCCGGCCGGCATCGGGGTGGGGAAACTGAGGCACGGGGCCGCGGGGCGGGAGCCGGGCGGGCGGGAGCGGAGCGATGACAAGCGGCAAGGCATTTGTATGGGCAAATGAGCGTCTGGGAGCCCCCATGCCGATGCGGGGGATGTAAATCCCTCACAGCCCGGCTATTAGCATACCCCCGGGGAGCTCCGCGCTACCGCCTGTGTCCGCGGCTGCCTGGAAATGCGGCGCGTTGAATATTTATACAGGGCACGGGACGGCGGCCAGGGGGAAGGGACGGGTGGCGACACCGGGGTGCTGGAGAGGAGCAAAGCGGGGTGTCTTAGGGGATGGTGGGGGGATGCTTTAGGAAGATGCTGGGGGGATGCTTTAGGACGATGCTGGGGAGCGCGGTGGGATGCCGCAGGGGCGGTAATGGCATGTTTTAGGGGATAACGCCCGGAGGCTTTGGGAGGTGATGCTTTAGAGGAGTGTGGGGGGGTGCTTCAGGGGGTAACGCTTCAGTGTTGACTTCAGGGTTGATGTAGGTCGCTTTAGAGGAGCGGATGTTTTAGGTGGCGACACTGAGATGCTTTAGAAGATGATGCCAGGGTGCTTTGGCCGTGAAGCTGGGATGTTTCTGGAGGGCAAACTGGTGTGCTTTAGGTGACGATGCCAGCATGCTTTAGGAGAGGATGGTGTGATGTTTTAGGGGATGATGCCAGGAAGCTTTAGAAGATACTGCTGGGATGCTTTAGTTGAGCACACTGGGATGCTTTAGGGGAAGACACTGAAATATCCCAGGAAATTATGCTGGGATGCACCAAGGGATGATACCAGGATGCTTTAGGAGATGATACTGGGATGTTTTAGGGGGCGGGAGGGGGGATGTCAGATGTTTTAGGGGATGATGCTGGGATGTTTTAGGGGGCGGGGGGGGGGGGTTGTCAGATGTTTTAGGGGATGATGCTGGGATGCTTTCAATGAGCACCCTGGGATGCTTTAAGGGAGTGCTTTAGAAGCTGACACTGAGCTGCTTTAGGAGATGATGCCATGATACACCAAGGGAGGACACCAGGATGTTTTAGGGGATGACACTGGGATGTTTTCAGTGAGCTCACTGGGATACTTTGTAGGCTGCTGCCGGGATGCTTTGTAGGAAGATTCTGGCGTGCCTTAGAGGAGGGGTGTCGTCGCCTTCTCCCCACGCCTGGCAGGCGCAGCAGGGCAGTGAGTCAGGGGCTCCTTGCAGGGCATCACAGCCCGCCTCATTACCACCGCCTTTGGGAAGCCAGAGCCCATGTGTTCTCGAGATGAGCAGCTTGGTGTATATTAACATCCCATTTCCACCTCTTTAATACAGAGTTTGCCCGGATCATTCATCAGCCCGGCCTCCCTCCAGGGCCAGGGGAGCCGGGCAGAGCCCAGCAGCTGGGGCACAGCGAGCAGCGAGGGCCGCGCGTCCCCGAAGCCGGGTCTAACAGGTAGTGGCTCATGTGCGAATCGCTGCTCTGGGGCTGGCGCATCATTGGGAAAGGCGCTATCAAAGCTGTGCTTAATTGGGTGGAAGGGTTGTTTGCATGGCCACTAATGGGGGATCAGAGGGCCAGGGACCGATCGCTGACGGCCATACAAAGGCAACCAATTACTTGCTTGTCTGCATTATGTATTAACCCATCTGGGGCTGGGATATTGGCTTTGAAAGGGAGACAAAGGCAGAGGCGTGACAGTCCGCCCCCACCAAAGAAGCCTGCCTGGGCCCCTTTGTGCGTGGGGCTGGGCAGCTGGATGCTGCCTCCTCCTCCTTGCCGTTGCCCATTGGGATGTGGCCCCCGAGGGCGTCCCCAGGCGCAGTGTCAGCGTGCTGCCTAGCTTGGCATCCCCACGTCCTCCTAAATATTGCATCGCCACCGCAGGCATCCAACGCAATTATCTCCTTTCATCAGCCCATGCTCTTTGCTGCCCACTGCCACATGCCAGGAAAAACAGTTCGAGCTTCTGCTTTAATAGGCATCAGCCACCATCACTGTTAATAAGTTTACACTTCTTTTCATCAACGTGCTTTTGCAATGGGAGGTTAATTAAGAACAGGTCAGTAAAATGCAGCAAACAGTAGTCTGGGAATATCTAATGGCTTGCCCACTTGGCTCTTTGCTAATTGTTAATTATCGTGATTGGGTTGGAAGGGTGGTGTGAGCGAGGCGCTGGGGTCCCCAGGGTGGCAGCACGGTGGGGCAGCCACTGGCTGTTTGTCCCCCATCTGTGTGTCTCCAGAGCTGCCTCCCTGTGCAGGCGATGCCAGCTGAGAAGGGCCACCGCTCATCATATGGGCGAGTCTGGCCTTGCAGGCCGAGCACCTGTACCAGCACCCTCCGGCATGGCTGGAAACACCCCCGGAGACACCACACCAGCACCCGTGTGTTGTGGTCAATGGATGAACTGCCTGGGTTTGGTGTCGCTGCAACGAAAGAGACGTAGATGTAGTTCGTTCTCTTGACACCAGTACCAACCCAGACCATGCGGCCGGGGTGCCTTCACGGTGGCATTTCAGACCCCACATCCATCCCTAATTAAATTAATCCTGACCAATGTATACTGCCAGCGGTGCTGGCTGATGCGATGCAATGTGAACGCTCACCCAGCTGGTGCCAAGCTCGGTCTGCATCTTGCTGCTGCTCAGCAAAAGATGGCACAGAGTCTTTTTAAATTGTATTTCACTGCTTTTCCCAATTAAGCAGAGCGCTTCAAATGAAATGGGAAAGTTGAGGGAAGAGGAAATCAGCACCAATTAACACGGAGTGAGCTTTTTACTAGTGTGGGGGCAACCCCGGAGATTCTGGCTCCCATTGGTACCCTTTTCTCCCCCATTACACCAAGGATGCTCTAAATTTGCCTCTGTCCTGAGACATCTGGGAGCAAAGCAAGTGCCTGCAGGGTGGCCAAGGATGGGCACAGCTTGCTCCAGGAATGACTGGCCCCGCTGACTAGGCCCTTGGCGGGGCAAGGGGGGGACACGAGTCCCATGCCAACATTTCATTTGCAAATGGTCAAACAGCCTTAATGGAGATGCAGGGCTGCATCGCAATCAGCTGCTCTAAAGGAATAATGAATTTTTCAATACGTAATTAACCGTTAACCTCATTTGCATCCCTCCTCTCCGCCTGCTCCCCTGCATTATGGAGAGCCCCTCTAATTGGGTTCTGATTAGCTCGGAATGGGGCGTGTGTGTGTGTGGGGGGGGTGGTGCGTGTGTGTGCTCAGCACTGGGGGGAGAAGGGGTGGGTAGTAACTGGGGGGGGCTTGGGCACCGGGACACCCAGCACTGAGGGGGTGCAGCAATGGCTGCACCGTTGGGGGCACGCAGTCTTGGGGACGTGCTCTGGGCACACACCGGCAGGGGTGGCAATGGGTGCACCCCTTTGGGGACGCTCCAGCAGCGGGTGCATCCCTTCGGGAGCCCAGCTGCAGGGAAAAACTGTCAGGGACTGAGGTGGGGACATCTGTCTGGGGACCTGGATGTGGGGACACTGCAAGGCAGGCAGTGGGGGCATCCATCGGGGGACGCGCTGGGAGGGTTTCAGCGGGTGTATCCCTTCGGACCCCCTTTGGGGACATGTTAGCAAGGGCACGCACCCCTTGGGGGACATTCAGCAGGGCTGGAAGCAGCTGCACCCCCCGGGGACACTCGACACCCCCCTGGGTGCCCCTTGCTTGCCATCGCCGCTCACAAAGAGCCCCGTGTTCCCGTGCCCCGCCAGCATCCCCTCGCCGGGCTGGAGGCGTTTAATGTATTCCAGCGCCTGCAGCTCATGAAATTTGTAATGCCACAACTGCGGTAATCCCTGTAATTAGAATTGGATAATTACGGCTCTGATTGCTCCCGGGCCGCTCCCCGCCAGATGTGCTGCAGCAGCCGGGGGGGCCCCGCCGCTCCCCCCCCCCCCC
>CM021788.1:51241-93771 GCA_011076525.1 Nettapus auritus | reverse complement strand
CTGTACTCGGCTCTGGTGAGGCCGCACCTCGAGTACTGTGTTCAGTTCTGGGCCCCTCACTACAAGAAGGACATGGAGGTGCTCGAGCGAGTCCAGAGAAGGGCTACGAAGCTGCTGAGGGGTCTGGAGAACAAGTCTTACGAGGGGCGGCTGAGGGAGCTGGGACTGTTTAGCCTGGAGAAGAGGAGGCTCAGGGGCGACCTTATCGCGCTCTACAGGTACCTGAAAGGAGGCTGTAGCGAGGTGGGGTTGTTCTGTTCTCCCTCGTGCCTGGTGACAGGACTAGGGGGAATGGGCTAAAGTTGTGCCCGGGGAGGTTTAGGTTGGATATTAGGAAGAACTTCTTTACAGAGAGGGTTGTTAGGCACTGGAATGGGCTGCCCAGGGAAGTGGCTGAGTCACCATCCCTGGAGGTCTTTAAAAGACGTTTAGATGTAGAGCTTAGGGATATGGTTTAGTGGAGGACTTGTGTTAGGTCAGAGGTTGGACTCGGTGATCTTGGAGGTCTCTTCCAACCTAGACTGTTCTGTGATTCTGTGATACGTATGGATCAAGGAGTTCAGAGGGAATGAAAGACCACTCGGCTTTTACTTTTCACGTTGCGATAGCTTCAAGAGCGCCTCTCGAAAGATCTGTCAGGCGTTTGGCTACAGATGCTCCTAGATGGATGCGCCGTGCGTCCGCGCGGAGTCTAAAATACCACACCCCGCAGCACCTGGTGGAAGGGCTCGGCGTTTGGGGGCTGTCTTCCATGGACGCGCCGTCCTGGGCTACTCGGTCGTGGGCTTTCTGCCAGCACGGCCGGGTGAACAGCAGCAGTTTGACATCCGCAACGAAGGCTCCTCGTTGCAGGCTTTCGGCATCCCGTGCGCATCCTGGAGCAGGGATTCTGTCTTAGCCTGCGCCCGGTGGTGAGGTCCTGCTGGTGCCGGAGTTCTTGCATACCCTGGATCCACGCCGGCGTGAGGTTCTTTATCGCTGTGGTCTTGGAGATGCAAAAACGTTGCGATGGTGGAGCTTTAACAAAGCCTTCAGGCTTGCAGTAGGTTTTTCAAGAACTGCTGTAAAATGAGCGCTCTTTGAAAGCCGAGGTTTCTGAGAGAGCCAAGAGTTGACATTGTTACGGGAATTACTGAAGTAGTTGCGGTAGCTGCTGCCAATCCTAAAATCCTGTTTTTTTGTGGAATTCCAGGCAGAATTGGCTGCTTGGCTCTTTCATGCTCAACCGAGGGTGAAAATCACTTCTGGATGCGGAGTGGTTGATGTTTGAAGGTGCTCTTAAGGTGGAGCATGAAGACTTGGACCTGCTGCGGGGACAAGGGCAGGTCACAGGTACTTCGTAGCCTTACGCTGTCGGTCGTCAGAGCTAAAAGCAGAGCCACGGGCGATGGTGATGAATGAGTGCGTAGTTGCATCATTCCACTTGCCTACTGTCGTCGTCATGTTCCGTATTTCCATGGCTTTATGGGATACTTCGACTTAATGTCCCTCAAGGGAGAGTACTGTAAGTATTTGCTGATTGATTATAAGTGTAAATCGTGCTTAAAATGTTTTGGACCCAACTTAACCTTATAAATACATTTTAGATAAGAACTCCGTATTGGCTTTCTTCAGGACACCTAATTCCTGGGCCCTGCCAAGTCTTAAGTGAGTTAGAAATGAGTGGAAAGGAAAAAGCCAACTCCGAAGAGCAAAGTTTTCCAGTTCTGCAGTTGTATCGCATACATGCGCTCTCTTCTAATTCAAACAGGATGTGAAGTGAGGTCCCGGTTCAGATCTTGTCTGCTTCTTGACATCTGCATGTGCTTTTCTGCACATAAGCAGCACCGGCCTGCAGTCTGGAAATGAGACCGCTGTTCGGTTTGGCCGCTCCTGAGTGTCTGTTTCAAATTTGGGGATTCACACGTAAGAGTTCCAACAACTATTCCTAGTTTATTCCTGCAGAAAGAGACCTTGAGCCTGCCTTCATTGCTCTGAGGCGTGTGGACAAGTTAGCTCAGCGCTCAGGAGCTGCTGAAGAACTGAAGCGTCTCGACTGGGTTCCCAGAAGCCGTGTTGCGCTCCGTAGTTTCCTCATCCTGGCGTGCCGAGCTGTATCCTTAACCGTGACTTGTTTGGTAATGTGCTCCGACTGTTCCTACGGCTGTGGTCTCCCAGCTCTTGTTAAAGAATTGTTTACTAAAACACGTGTGCTTTTCCTCCAGCCCTGCTCCTCCTTGCTAAGTACGTTCGTACTCAGAAATGATAACGAGGGAATTAGCCGGGCTCAGCGTCTGTGTCCTCCAACTGCTCCCTCTACGCAGCGGTGTGGAGCATCTTCAGCTCTTCAGTTTGACCTCAGAACTATATTTTCAAGCAAAGGAGCGGGCTGTTTTGCAAAACCCTTTCCGGATTTCTATGCAGTCACCTCTGGTTTGTGCCCTTCACCTCGCAGCGCCGGCACTTCAGCCGGAGGGCGGGTCAGCTACCGACTGGGGTCGCGAAGGGCAGAGGCTGCCGCCCGCAGAAAAATGAGCTTTCACCTAGTGCTCTGAAGTCCCATACGACGGCCAAAAAAGCTGATGTATCCAATATGCACGTTCTGTCGTTGCTTTCCGTCACGTAACGCACTTGGACGTCGCTGTCTCATCCTCTTCCAGCCTCCGCATGTGGCTGCAGCGTCCGGCAGAGGTGGATGCTCTGGGGGAGTGCAGATGAGCTCAGGCTTTACGGTTGCCGCTGGCCAGCGTGGCGTAGCACGAGCCACGCAAGTCAAGGACAATTTTCAGGAAATTATTTTTTTTAAGGGTTGTTCTTTAAGTGCTTCAGCTGTTTTTTCAGTGCTGGAGCTTACGCATTTTTAACTCTTCAGAAAAATAATTGGTTTCTGCCGCGTGCATCTTTCTTCATCAAAGGTGAAATCGAAGACTCGCTGTCCTGACAGCGCTTCGTTTAGCTGGGCTGTGTTTCAGTTCCAGAAGTTCACTGGCTGCGACCCTCTCTCGAGCAAGGAGAAACCACTCCTTAGAAGTTGCAGTCCAGCAGTTGGGAGACCGTTAAAATGAATTCAGGGTCATTCTTAACGCGTCGCTTCTTCAGCTCCCATTTACAATTGTGAAAACACGGCTTCTGCTTTTATTTAGTCGGAGGTGCTGAAATTGGTTTGCCTCTCCCAGCAGTGCCAAGTCGTTCATGCAAAGAACAGACCTCGTGTCTAACTCTCAGCTGGGACAATTCACAAGTTCTGCTGCTGATTGCAAGCCTCCTGCCCTCGTGTTTGACTTGACGTGCACGGTGACCTGCCCGTCACCCTGGACAGGTTCCTGGAGATTTCCGTTGGGTTGTGGTTGTCCGCAAATCTGTGATTGGTTTCGCAAAGCAAAAAACCACCTTGAAGACACCGGTTCCGTGCTTTCACACGGAGAAAGTAGGCACAGGGGAGAAGCGGATGCCACCAACCCACGTGAAACAGGATGGAATGAAAAATTACACTTGAATATCAGCTGTTCATGTTCTCTTGCTTTAAGCTGTGAGTAAAACGATGATGACAGGGGCTTGCTTTAATGTGGCTGTGGTTTTTGCTGCTTTGCAATGTAAACAATCTATTTGAAAATCTTTGTAGCGTGAAGTTGTTTTTAAGGAAGGAAACGCTGTGCTAAGCAGCCCGTCTCAGAAGAGATTCCTGCAGTGATCTAGTTTGACCCCCTGCATGATGCAGGAGATTGAATTTCATCGTTGGGCTCAATAACCTAAAGCAGCGACTGTCTCTTAGTTTGAAGATTTCAAAGGGTGGAGTTATCAGTACCTTTAGCAGCAGCCCATCCAACTGATTGCCTTCAGAACAGCTTTGCCTTCTATTAATTTACCTGTTTTACCTTTGTCTTGTGTTTACCTCCTCTCCTGTTATCTCAGGCTGAGATCCTCGTCCTTGTGGTTCTGCTCACTGAGATGTGCAAAGGCAGTGCTCGAGTTACCTCTTGATCTTTCCTTGGCTTAGATTCGGATGCCTTTAGGTCATTTCTTGCAGTTCCCGTTCTGAATCCTCTCCAAGAACTCACTTCTTGCTGGAGAATCTCACAGACCCCAGCAGGTGGGAGCAACTCGCTGTTGACATTTATAAGCTGGAAAAAAAAAAAATACACTCTTCGGTGACAAAGAACAGGTTTATTTGCTTTACTCCTTCGTGGATGCGTTATGGTACTGCAGTAGAGAAGCACCTCCGGAAGGTGAGAGCATCACGTGGAGCGAACCCTCTTGCGTAGCAGCTGTATCTGCCCGCTTTGGCTGGGCCAGTGGTGTAGGGTGTTTGCAGAGTGGTGCCGTGCTCTTCTCCGTCTTGCTTTGCATGTGCTGGACGAGTTTCTTTACTGTCCGGTAGCTTCTGCTGTCTTTTCGGGAGCGAGGCTCCAGATTAGCCTGCTGACACTCATAGTTGAGGCCAGGAACTCATTGCAGAGGGACAAATGGGTTAAACTTTGTTTTTCCCCCAAGTCTTGTAGGTGGTGTGTTACCTTTACAGCTTGGTTCACATCTCACAACTTGGCTGGCGGAGATGGAAGAGCAAAAAGCACGGAGGAAGAAAACCCAGTTGTGTAACAGAGCTGGCAGCAGTTAGCCGTGGAAGCAGCCCTGTTGCCGGCATGCTGTCTCAAGCCGTTCAGGGAGGTAGGTTAGCACCACAGACCAGATTGCCTTTTTTCTGGAGGGCAGCTCTGCCAGCTGTGCTTCGGCAGTGGTTCTGTGATGCAGATGCGCACTAAGGTTGCACACCCAGACAAAGTTAGCTCGCTGCTTCTACTGTGAGCTACAGGGCTAAAAGCAGCTCACACGCGTGTCTTTAAGCGGGCAGCAAGTTACGAACGTTACATCTTAGGGTGAGAGCACGTCTTGTCCCCCTCAGGAGGAGAACCATGGAAGACTTGGAGAGGTGTTAAAATCCTGCTGATTTTTGTCCCTTGTCCTCAGCCAACACGCAGGTGGGCTGAAATTTTGGACATCGCGTTGGCAGAAACTTCTTTGATGTCAGAAAAGAGTCCCGGTGGCAGTGATGCAGGAGTTGTTACGTGGTTGATCGTGGATTATATTTATTTTAGAAGCAACTGGGTGCACCTGAAATGCTCAACAGAATGAAGCTGGTACAAAAGCACAGAGCTTCAAGTGCCTGTGTGGGAGCCAGGTCGCTTCCACTACTGTTCCAGATGAGCATCCTGTTAAAGGCGTAAATCTGGGGGCTGAGGAGATGATGCTCTCTGGACCTCTGTGGTCTCACCAGTCCCCAGCCCTTATTTTGACCATTATTTCTGGTGAAAGCTGGAGTTACAGCAACCTTTAGTGTTTCACTTCCAGTTTTTCCTGCTGCTCTGGATGTAGACGTTGCTGTCCATTTGTAACGATTGTTCAGCGCAGCTGAAGCACAAAGGCTGCGGTTGGACTTGCCTGGCAGGGACCTTTCTCTGGGCACCCCAGGCACTTGCATCCTTCTAAGGCTGTGTGTAAAGCTTTCAGCTTTTAGAAGTATGCGAGTTGTGTGCTGTGCCACCCATGCTGATGCTTCCTGCCACCCACCTGGAGCTCCTTGTGGAGTGCAGTGTTTTCCCCGCCACCTGCAGGAGGATTTGTGCTGCTCTTTGTCTTCTGGAGGGGCAGCGGCCTCATTCTGCCAGTTCGTTTGATACCTCGAACCACAGGGACAGACCTGTGCGGTCTCTCTTGGCTTGCCGATAGTTACCTAACCTCTTGGATCTCTTTGGTCCGGACTGCTGCACTGAGGGCTTTTCCTTCAGCCTCGATAGGTGTCGTAGGAATACTTGTCCCATTCGCAGTGTTAGCGTGAAACCTCAAGTGTGGCTTTTTTGGGGAACGATTCTGTTTGTAGATGATCTGCGCAAGCACAGTCTTCATTGCTTTGGAGTAAGTAGTGATGGGTTTTAAGCTGTTTTTGGGTAGTGTAGGAAAGAATACCTTTATTGGGCAAACAGGCACGTGAGACTATTACTAGGTGTCGTAGCCCTTAAAAGCTTTGCTGTTAGGTCTTAGTGGGAATAAAGTAAGCCCTTAGCATTGGATGAATTGCAGTGAGTGTCCGCAGTCCCATGTGCGCTTTGGAAGTGGAATTTGTCCTGTGTTAGGCAGGGGCAAAGCCCCCAGCCAACCCTTAGTCCCAGCCTAACCCTGGGGGGAAAGGCTTGGCCAGCTGAGCGAGCACGAGTCTGCGTCCCTGCAGGCGTTCCTTCACGTGCATTTTGCAATGTTTCTGTGGCACTTCATTCCCCTGATGCTTGTTGGACATGCTGCTGTGGCATGATGACGAGATCCATCTCTAAAGGCTTGGTGATGAGGAGATGTCGTCCCAGTCCTCTGGCTTCTGGGCAGTTGGTGCCAGGACTGGGTTGAGCCTCATCGATGCACTGAGCTGAGCTCCGTCTCTGCGACGTACCCATCCCACCAAAAACCTTTACAGAGCTGGAAGTCGTTGCTGTTGTAGATTGGCAAGGCAGAGAGGGTTTTGCTGATCTGCCTTCTCAAGGTAATGAGCACTAATGAGGTACTTTTCCTCCAGAGCTATCTTAGACCAGGAGCTGAGCCCATCCGGCGAGGGAAGTTCCCCTCTGTCTGCCTTTCTGCAGGCAGCAGCGGCGAATTTTTTCTCTCTGGGTGTCCGGCCTGATCAACATCAAATCCACGAGAAGTGGATGAATAATTTTATTCTCAGCTCTGTAATAGCAGCAGCCGGTGAAGGATCTTTGCAGGTGGCTGTTCTGAGCCACGAGGTGCAGCCCGCTGCTGGGAAACCTGCCGTTTCTGCACTCTGACCTTGCCCAGCCGGGCCACGGCGTGTTTTCACCTGGCTCCTTTCCCTCTTGGTTTCTTGGCAAAGTCCTGCCGTGCCTGTTCGTGCGCCCCGTGAAATCCTGCCGGCACGACAAGGCTTGCGTCTTGAAGCTTGTGGGGCTGCTGTTTCCGAACTCTCCTGTCTTGGTAAGCAAAATGGACAGGATGGCTGGATGTCTCCTGGGGCAGTTCAGAGAGCTGACGGGCGCCACGAGTCCTTAGCGATGGGGTGGGTGTATGAAGACCTCGATAATCATCTAGGCTGACCTCTGCAGGTCATTCGTGTTCAGGCTTATTTTAACTATAATTGTGATTTAGAAATTGGCGGTGATGAACGAACCGTTGTGATTTTTCGTTAGGTTCTGGCTCTTGCTAACTAATCCACCTTAAAAACATGTGGCTTACCTATACCGAACATCTCACCTGCGTCTTGCAGCGTGACTTTGCTTCTTCAAGTCACTGTCTGAAGCACTCTCTGGTTCCTTTCTCAGTTGGATGAGCAACGTGTCTGTATTCCCCTGACCGGCCTTCTCCCCTCAGTACACTCATGTCACTTCCATAGCTTTGTTCTGGACACCCCTGGGCAGGAGCCAAATCCTTCAGGAAGTCTCCGGGCATCGGGGCACATCAGGATACAACTGAGGCTTCGTTCTTTGGTGTGAAGTGTGATTTCTTTTGACTGCCGGCGTATCCCCGAGTGCTGTGATTTGGCAGATGTGCAGGGCTGGAGTGTCTTCAGGCAGGTCTGCAGCAGCTTCTGCAGTTCACGACTGCGAAGTTTTAAGGGTGGGTTTCTGTGAGGCTGCCGGTGTGCTTGGTAGAGCATTGCTACGACTTGGTGTCTCGGGCGCTGCTTGAGATGCATTGAAGTCTTCAGCTGCCTTTCTGCTGTGGTATACGGTTTTGAATTCAAGCTGTGCTTTCTTCTCCTTTTATTCTAGATAGAAATGACACTGAAACTACAGAAATAGGGCTTCTTGTGGTGATGCTCCCATTTGCGTCTGCTGTTCTCCTGCATTTCACATCTTTTAACAAAGGCAGTTGATGATCTAGCGCGTTGAGCAGAGGTATCGGCCGTCTGTAGTTGTTTCCTTGTGCTCCAGCCTGCCAGCATGGCAACAAAGGGTTCAAGAGCTTTCAGGCAGTCGTCCCCACGTGCGGTGCAACCTTCCCAGACTCAAAGAACCGTTTCTTTCATCCCCGTATGGTTTCGTCTTTTGGTACTTGGAGTATCCTGGCGCGATGAGGCACCGCACGCAGCCGTTGGACGCTGCCTCTCTTAATTCAGCACAAAAAGCCGAGGACTCCTCTCTCCCATTAAGTGAAAGCGCGTCGTCGAGGCCGAATAGTGCTACTCTGGGCCACCGGGACCTGTGCTAGGCCAGCAGCTAGCATTTAATAGATGCCACCAGGTAAACGAGGCCATTGAATGCAGACACACGTAGACCACCTGGCTGCTCGGCGGAGCCCATAGCGCCTGGCTGAGTAAGGTGCATCTCGGAGCAGAGATCTGAAGCTTCTTGTCTTGGACCATCTTCTCTCTGGGGCTGCACGTGGAAAGCTTGCCGTGGCACAGCTTGTCCTCACCGTTTTGCTGGGAGAAGGGCTGCACCTGCAGCTTTCCTCCGCCCCTCTTAGTAGGGTGTTTCTGAGCAGCGTTTCTAATCCTTGTGCTGCAGTTCCTGCAGAGTAATCACCCGTCGGGTGGTTTTGCTTCTCATAGAGGAGCTGAGGGCTCCTAAGCTACAAGCGGTGCTAAAATCAGAAGGTGGAAGGCCTCCACACTGAGCCTCTTACTCTCTTCTCCTTTGGATTTCAATGTAGAGTTTAAACTATAATTGAAGTGGGGGTAATCTATCCTTGTGTTGCAGAACAGGAAGCAGAAGGCTCTGTGTTTTCCAGTCTGCGCAGTCACCAGTCATCGAGGAACTGAAATCAGTCAGTAGTCGAGGAACTGAAAACAAACTGGCCCTAAACGTGCTGCTTTTCAGTCCGTGTCAACGTGTGTGTCTGCTTTAGGAACCACCTGGCAAGGTTTGAGCTGTGCTCCAGGAGGTGTATCAGGAAAAGCTAGGTTTTAAATCTTCGTGAGGAAAATAAATGCCCTGCTGGGGCAAAGGGGTGTCCGAGCCATTGAGTGCCGTAAAATGTGCAGGGAGCTTATGCTGAAGTCTGAGCAATTCTTCAGGTCTCATCAGAGAACAAGTGAAGAAAATTGTCTGGTCCACTTCATCCCTGCCATGCAGAAGCCTGCGGGCATCTGTGAAGCAGCTGGCTCGTGTCGTGCAGAGGTAACATCGCTTAGGGGATAGGATGTCTGTTGGAGACACTGGAGAACGTCTCCAAGAAGGAAGAGTTACTGGGAAACTCCAGGACACGGGGCCGAGGAGCCCCCAGCTGCTTGGCTGCGGGCTTTCTCCTGCTTCTGAAGGCTGGAGGGAAGTGCTCGAAGGCTCCAACTTGGGATAACGTGTCAGCAGAAGCGGAGGTGGATCCAGCAGATGGATCACGCAGCCTTGTCCAGAGCCATCTGGGCAGTAACCTCGGTAGTACTCTTGACCAAGAATATCGCTGGCTTATTTTTGCCCCCCTTTTCCGTCACTCCCTTTTGGTTTTTATACCGGTCTCTGTTGATGCTCAGTTCACTTATTCGTGACAAAACAAACCTGTTCATAACCTGAATGGAGTTAGCTAATTGCTACTAGGCTACAGCTCAGTGCGAGATACTCGATAACTCAATTGGTAGGGAGCGTTGTTTGAAACACTTAAAACAGAGCAAGCAACTGCAGGTGTTGAGTGTTCCCAAAAGAGCTCGTCCAAGAAGAGGCTTTTTGTGCTAAAGATTGCTTGTTCTGCTTGACTGCCAACAAAACCAGCTAGAGACTCCAACTGTGGTTAGCTCCGGTGCATGAGCTGGGGCAGATGTAGGAATCGGAGATCGGGAAGCCCATTTCCCAAATCTGCCTTGCATGGACTTTAAAAAGAGAGTTGGGCCTGATCCATGAGTTTGCCTGCGTTGCTCTGAGATTCGAACTGAGTGGAGAGAAGTTAGATTAAAAGAGAGAGGCAACGTATCCTCGACTGCAGTTCTCTGAAGGGGAAGCACGGGGCAAACCTGACCGTTTAAAACTGCCTCCGTGTTCCCGAGGGGTTCTTGGTGCCAACTTCACCAACCAAGTTTTTCTGTGTGGGAATGGAAGTTGTGTGCAGTGCGTGTCGATGTGGTTGGGTTCTTGCTTTCGGGGTTACGTAGACGCTTGTTTTCTACCCCATTTGCAGCAGAGGTGACGGAATCTTAACATTTGCTGGTGTGCATCCAAAGAGGATCTGCCTGCTTCTCCTGAGAGGTAGCAAAGGCAAAATCGGGTCACCAAACCTCAAACTGCTGACGTGTGGGGCTGCCCCGATCGCTCTTCCAAAGAAAATCACGCTCGATGTCACTTGGGCTGTAGCTCTCGTGACCCGAGCTGCAGTGGTCTGAAACTGCCGTGGTGGAAGAAGGGCTCTCTGCTTTGAAGCCTCCCGACAGCGGCTGAGGTGAAAGCTTTTAGGTTCTCTTCCCAAACCATGGTATAACTCGTGTGCTTATTGCTGCCTTTGTGCTTACGTGGGTTTTCTGTTGTGTTTTGTTTTTGAAACAGCAGGGTAAAACTGACTTGCTGCTTAGCAGCTTTGCTGCTGCCCCCAGGGCTCTGAATATCACGAGGAAACTGGTTAGAAATGTATTCCTCTCCTGCTGATGCTGTTAAACCAGTGTATGAGGAGCATTAGGTACGTTTGAGCTTTCTGGAGACGTAAGGTTCCTTTTGGGGGAAAACCAAATGTTTTATGCAATGCTGTGTACTTGCTAGTCGTTTAAGAGCTGCAGTCCTCCACCAGAAAACAAGGCGGCGTGACTAGTTATTCCCAAATGAATGCCTCTTTTGAACTCCAGAGGCGGCTCTGGTTGCCATTTAAGTTAGCACCTGAACAATCCAAGAAATTTAATGTGGGGAAAACGCTTTCTAGCAATCTAGCAAATCTAAATAAACCTGGAGCAGGATGTTCCTTTTCAAAAGCGGAGCGGTGGTTGAATTAAAAGCACCTCGGGGGATGCTCATAAAGACTTCCCCCCAGATCAGTTGCCTGTAGCTCTGGATTAGGGGGGAAATGTAGATGGAGTTCACAGGCTCGTTATGGCTTTGTGCTATGCAGAGCTGCCAACTCGGCCGTCGGTACAGGGTGTTGCAGGGATCACCGAAGCCAGAACAGGTTTTTGCGTCTGTCTTTGTCGGAGGTTTTTGACCTCTGCGCTGAAATCTGTTGTAATGGATTATTAGACAGAGCCACCCGAGTACTGTTTCTTAATGATTGATATCGAAGTCTGGGAATTTGGAGCATTATTGATTTGACCTCTTTTAAATTTCAGCAGCTTCACAAGAGACAGAGTGAGTTAGTAAGGAATACAAAATATGTAAGTAATATATATTTTATTAGCTGAATAGCTTAGGCATACATTTTGTACCTTATGTCTTCTTACCAGAGTAAGGAAGGTTGGACTGTCTGTGCTTTTGGGGACTCTTCTTTCTTTCTTCCTTTCCTTCTCCTCCCTGCTTCACCTTCTCCAAGCTGTGGCCACAACACCAGCTCTGCTTTCTCCTCCTTGTAATAGGTGTGCATTTCCTTGGCTGGTTGGTATCTCTGACTGGGGATCTGTTTTTTTTCCCTGTGTTACGTAGCAGATCTGGGGACTCTGAAGTGGGGAGGAGAATAAGTTGCCCACGTTAAATCTGATGAACCTGTAGCTGCTACGCAACTTTGTGTTGTAGATGTTAAAGCTAAAACACCGCATCGGGAACCTCAGATAAAAGCGATGCTTCCTGCCAGGCGTAGATTAACCTGACAGCCTTGCATTGAGCTTGTGAGCGTGTGGCAAATTCTGAGCAGCAGAAGTAAAAACCTAAACTCTGCCTAGCAGTTGTGTAACTGTCTGCAAGTGAATGTGTGCTCTTTCGAAGCATCGCCTCCGGGTGATTAACGTGCGGTTTTCTGTCTTAGACCCTTCGCAGGTGTTACAGCCGTGTGAAGGAGCA
This sequence comes from Nettapus auritus, assembly GCA_011076525.1. Taxonomy (NCBI): domain Eukaryota; kingdom Metazoa; phylum Chordata; class Aves; order Anseriformes; family Anatidae; genus Nettapus; species Nettapus auritus. Next base: position 81,889 of record CM021788.1, on the reverse strand, counting down.
TGGTGTTGGGAAGAGGAAAAGCAGCTACACATTTGAACAGCTGGAGCAGGTGTTTGGACAGGGAGGATGGGATTCCCAGCCCTGCCAGCCTGTCCTCATTAACAGCAGTGGCTTGTACCAAGAGCTGGAGTCGGATGGCAGCACGATGGAAGAGTATTCGCAGGAGGACTGGGGAAACCACAGTCAGGACCTTCATTGCTACCAGACTGGTGAACAGGAATTGGGTAAGAAATCCCCTTAGTGCGTTTCCACCCTCTGACGTTACCTGTGCTCTGCGTTCATGCAGTGCTGACTTTGATGTTTGGGACGTACTGTGCTCAGGTGCTAAACAGCTGATCTCCATGGGGAGGAAAGGGAGAGAAATTGCTCCCTGTTCATCACCAAAAACAAACAGTGGTTCTTGAAGGCTGGTGGAGTATCCAGCTCAGGAGAAAAGGGTTATGTGGCCAGAAACCTTGGAAAAGAAGACAGTGCATTCCCTGTCTCTCCTTTCCTTCCACCCACTACCTTGGTTTTACCAGATGCTTTCTCTGTCAGCAGTATTCTGCTTTGGGAGGCTCTTGGGTGCCAGCTACCATTCAAACATTGTTTGCTTAAATATGAGCAGGATTTAGAGTCAGAGAACCATTAAGGTTGGAAGAGACCTCCAAGATCATCCGGTCCAACCATCACCCTACCGCCAATGTCACCCACTAACCCATGTCCCTCAGCACCAGCTCCAACCTTTCCTTGAACACCTCCAGAGACAGTGACGCCATCACCTCCCTGGGCAACCCATCCCAATGCCTGACTGCTCTTTCTGAGAAGAAATGTTTCCTAATTTCCAACCTAAACCTCCCCTGGCGCAACTTGAGGCTATTCCCTCTAGTGCTGACACTAGTTACCTGCAAGGAGAGGCCAACCCCCAGCTCCCCACACCTTCCTTTCAGATAGTTGTAGAGAGCAATAAGATCTGCCCTGAGCGTCCTCTTTTCCAGCCTAAACACCCCCCAGCTCCCTCAGCCGCTCCTCACAGGACTTGTGTTCCAGGCCCCTCACCAGCTTCACAGCCCTTCTCTGGACACGTTGCAGACCCTCGGTGTCCTTCTTGTAGTGAGGGGCCCAAAGCTGAACACAGCGCTCGAGGTGCGGCCTCACCAGAGCAGAGTACAGGGGGACGATCACCTCCCCAGTCCTGCTGGCTGCACCATTCCTGATACAAGCCAGGATGCCACTGGCCTTCTTGGCCACCTGGGCACACTGCTGGCTCATGTTGAGCATCAATCAGCATCCCCAGATCCTTTTCCTCTGCACAGCTTTTGAGTTACTCCCCCCAGGCTGTAGCGCTGCATGGGGTTGTTGTGGCCAAAGTGCAGGACCCGGCACTCGGCCGTGTTGAACCTCATCCCTTGGCCTCTGCCCATCGACCCGTCCTGCCCAGGTCCCTCTGCGGGGCCTTCCTACCCTCCAGCAGGTCGACACTGCCCCCCAGCTTGGTGTCGTCTGCAAACTTACTGAGGGTGCCCTCAATTCCCTCATCCAAGTCATCCATAAAGATGTTAAAGAGGATGGGCCCCAGCACCCACCCCTGACCAGACACCAGCTGGATTTCACTCCGTTCACCGCCGCTCTCTGGGCCCTGCTGTCCAGCCAGTTTTTAACCCAGCAAAGCGTGTACCTGTCCAAGCCGTGGGCTGCCAGCTTCTCCAGGAGGATACTGTGGGAGACCGTGTCAAAGGCCTTGCTGAGGGCTGGGTAGGCTACATCAGCAGCCTTTCCCTCATCCACCAGCTGGGTCACCAGGCACAGAAGGAGATGAGGTTGGTCAGGCAGGACTTGCCTTTCGTGAACCCATGTTGACTGGAGCTAATCCCCCAGAGGTGCCTCGTACATTGCATGATTGCCTTCAAGATGACCTGTTCCATCACCTTTCCTGGCACAGAGGTCGGACCGATAGGCCTGTTGTTCCCTGGGTCCTCCTTATGACCCTTTGTCTAGATGGGCATCACATTATCAAGCCTTCAGTCATCTGGGACCTCTCCGGATGACCACGGCTGCTGATAGATGATGGAAAGTGGCCAAGCAATCACATCTGCCAACTCCCTCAGCACCCTCAGGTGGATCTCATCTGGTGCCATGGACTTGTGACAGTCCAGGTGGAGCGGCAGGTCTCTGTTTCCACCTGAACTGTGGGGGGTTTCTGCTCCTCATCCCAGACTTCCAGGTCAGGAGGCCGAGTGCTCTGAGGATCAGTGGTCTGGCTAGTAAAGGTAGATGCAAAGAAGGCATTAAGAACCTTCTCCTTTTCCTTCTCCTCGGCAGTCGTGTTCCCCCCTGCCTCCAGTAAAGAATGGAGATTCTCTTTGGCCCTCCTCTTGCCATTAATCTATTTAGCAAAATAGTTTTTATCCTTGACCTTAGTGGCCAGGTTGAGCTTGTGCTAGGCTTTGGCCTTCCTGATTTTTTCTCTTTGTATCTCGGCAACTTCCTTGTACTCTCCCTGAGCTGCCTGCCCCTTCTTCCACCAGGCATAAACTCTCTTTCTCTTGAAGACACAGCAAAAGTCCTTGGTTCAGCCATGCCAGTCTTCTTCCTCGCTGGCTCATCTTACGGCACACGGGGACAGCCTCCTCCAGCGCCTTGAAGACTTCCTTCTTCAGGAGTGTCCACCCTTTCTGGATCCCTCTGTCCTTCGGGACTGACTCCCAAGGGACCCTCCCTGCCAGTGTCCTGAACAAGTCAAAGTCTGCCCTTCAGAAGCCCAAGGTAGCAGTTTTACTGATGCCCCTCCTGACTTATCCAATAATACTGAACTCTACCATATCCCGGTTGCTCTGCCCGAGACAGCTCCCTACCACCACATCTCCCACCAGTCCTTCTCTGTGAACGGCAGGTCTAGTGGGGCATCCCCTCTGGTAGGTGCAATAACCAGCTGAGTCAGGAAGCTCTCCTCCATGTACTCCAGGAACCTCCTAGACTGCTTCCTCAGGACTCTGTCGTTTTTCCAACATATGTCTGGGAAGTTAAAGTTGGCCACGAGGACAAGCGTTGGCGATTGAGTGACTTCCGCCAGCTGCTTGGAGAACTCCTCCTCTGTCTCTTCATCCTGGTTTGGCAGCCTATAACAGACCCCCACCGGGATGCCCGCCTTGTTGGCCAACCCCCTGATCCTTATCCACAAGGACTCTTCCTTTTCATTCCCAACCCCGAGGTCAACAGCATTGAAACACTCTCTAATACAGAGAGCCACGCCGCTGCCTGTCCCTTCTGAAGAGCTTGTAGCCATCCATTGCAGCACGCCAGTTACAGGAGTGGTCCCACCACGTTTCAGGTCATAGTTTGCCTGCTGCACGGTGGCTTCCAGCTCCTCCTGTGTGTTGCCCATGCTGCGTGCATTGGTGTAGGTGCGCTTGAGTTGCAACATTGCCTTCACCCTCAACCCTGGGACTGCTCCACCAGGCTTGTCTCTGTCGAGTCTCTTTCCCCCCCGTCCCCCTTTATACCTAGTTTAAAGCCCTCTTGATGAGCCCTGCCAGTTCTCAGGCTAGAGTCTGTTTTTCCCCTTTGGGACAGGTGGGACCCATCTGGAGTCAGGAGGCCAGGTGCTGAGTGAACCTCTCCATAATCAAAAAAAAAAAACAAACAACAAATTGCTGTGAGGGCACCAGCCTCTCAGCCATGTATTAGTCAGCTGGGCCTTCCAGGTCTGCTCAGTATCCCTCCCCACCACTGAAGGGATTGAGGAAAATACCACCTGCACACCCACTCCATCCAGCAACCACCCAGTCCCCTGAAGTCCCTTTTGATAGCCCTCAGTCTTCTTTCAGCAATTTGATTTCCGCCAGCCTGAATTATCACTAACGGGTGATAATCAGAGGGGTGAACAAGGTCAGATCAACAGTGTCCAAGCTGCTGCTGTGGATACCAAGGACTATAAATGTTTCTCCTTCCCATTTATCCTAACTGGTATGTTTGCTTTAAGCATGTAAATATGCTTATATCCCGACATGGCCTTCAAAAAGTAAGCAAGCTCACATTTTTTTCCTGCTTGAATTAGTGGTATCAGTTTCTCCTCGTAAGAATCAGTACGTTAATTGATTTGGAGATTTGCTTGTTGCCTGTGGTTTATTTAATGTTGTCAAATGGAGGCGATGACCATATTCTTCATCAAAAAAGAAAGCACACGAATCTGGGTGGTTTTGTCCAGCCGCAGTGAAAAGGTGTGTTTCCTTAAGCATATTTGTATCTCTGGAGCTATGGACCTCACGGTGCGTGTTCTTCCCTTGCGTAAGCATAGAGAAACAGGTCTTCTTTTCATGTCGGAAACTTGAAGTTGATCAAATTCAGCAGAGACTCAGGTGAGGCAGTAGTTAGAAGATGAATTGGGGAAAAGCTGTTGGTGTGCCTTTCCTTGTGATTTGTAGGCTGAACAGGAACGGGAATTGCAGTCACATACCTGTACGCATCTGTGTTCAGGGGACCGGTGAATGCAGATGCTTAGGAAGAGGATTAAATTGTAGTTTGATATGAAAACAGCCAACTTGCAAATTAACCATATTCTAGTTCTCTTAGAGTTCTTCCCTAAGGAGTTTAGGAGTCAGAAATATGGTGAGAGAATTTCTCTTAGGAGACAAATGGTGGGGAGATGATGATGCTTCAAAAACATAAGTAAATGACAGCTAATTCCATTGAGTTGTTCTGGTGACTCAAACTGTGGTCTCCTAGTTTGCCACCATTTTCATTCAGTTGTATTACAGAGGCATTTGGGTGCGCTTAGGCTTCCAATATTCTTAATGTTCAGAGAAGTTATGAGAAAAGCATTTAGCTCACAAAAACTAAATGGAATACAGATGCATTTGTTCTGGTGCTTGCTCTTCAAACGTGCTATTGAAAGCAGAAGTCTCTCTTTTTTTTTTCCCCCAATGTAGTTCGTAATTAAATTGACTTGTGATTTAATAACAGGAATTGTGCTATTGTCCTTGAAAGGTTTTGCACTTGCAGAGAGAGATTCAGAACTTGTAACTGACCATGTCATATAAAAGAATTTTTTTTTCTTGCAAGAAGGATGTAGGATCTGGAGCTGTCTTGTGTACGTGGCAGAATTTAGTGGACTTAAGAAGCAAATTTGATTTTAATTTCAGCCTTAAAAAACACACACACAGAGACACACAAAAAAGGAAGAAAAAAACCACCAGGAACATTATTTAAAACATAACTGTGTGTTGGAATTCTACCTTTCAGATGAAATGCCTACCACAAAAAGAACATTAAAGATAAAACAGGAATCTTCAGAAGACACTCAGTAAGTAATTTACGAATGTTTTACCCTGGAATGTATTTCCCTGGGGATATTGTGCAGGAGGGAGGATATTTGAAACTTCTGATTATAATTATAAATACATTGTGCAAGACTATTCATACAGTTGAATCTGCTTTATGCATTATTCCAGTTACCTCAGAACATCTGAAAAGCTTCACAACTTTGTCCATTCCTAGCTTCATCATACAGCAAATAAGACTCACTGCATGAATGCAAGGACTTAAAAAGCGGATAAAATACACATCAGAACTGTTAGGGATGTGTGTGGGCAGGCTGCGGTTATCATGAGATGAGTCCAAACTTTTCCATCTATTTATAATGTTTTTTCCATCTGCCTGAACTTGCCTGAATTTTGCCCCTTTGGACATAAGGAAAAAATAACTTTTGTTTTTTTTTTATGAAGCAGTCTTTATGTTGTAACATTTTTTTCCACTAAACCAATTACAGGATCATAACTTGGATACCTAGGTGTTTACATGTGCAATGGTGCACACCGACTAGATACTTAAAATGGATCAAAAGGAGAATATAGGTGAAGTGGAGGAAAGAGACTGACGAGACACCATCCCTGTAATAGTGTGTATTGTTGACTTGGCTTCGTGTGAGTAATGCTTGCATGAAAAGTTCATGCATTTTCCCTCCTTGGTGGGAAGGCATGCCAAAGCTCGTGATTTTTATTTTTATAACTTTCCAGATCTGACTTGTAACCTTTTGGATTGGTTTAATCTGACAAATACTGAAGCATTTAAAATGTTTTGAGCATGTGAATCTCCATTGCCTCGCCAACAATAACACAGAGTATTTCAAAAAATGGAAGGAATTGTGCTGTATTTCTTCAGACCAGGGCTACTTTCTTCCAGCCTCTTGTGTTTTAATACTCGTAGGGTAATTGTAGATCAGAATGTGATGAAGTCAGCTATTTCAAATTGGATTGCAGGCCCTTTATGGTGGGAACACATGTGGACCATGGTGTCTTACACCAGCACCCCTTTTATAGGGTTGGCTAAAGCAAATACGGTATTTCCTATGCTGGAGAGTGAGCTTGTATATGATAATTCATCATTGTTGTACGCATCTACATAGTGTCCCTAGCTAGTAATATAACAGTTTTTTTTTTTTTTTACTATAACTGAGTTTTTTTAAAGGAATATCCCAAATCTTTTTTAAAGTGACCTTTGTAATGGCTTGGCTTCATCGAATTCCTCTCTTCAGATTCATTTTCCAGGATTAGCCTGTACCTGATGGTCACTTTTGTTTTCCTTAATGTGGAACAAATTCCAGTTAGCAACTGGAGAAAAATATTTTTTTTTCACTCTAGTCATTATCGTTGCCTCTTAGAACAGCCCTAAGGAGCTCCTCATGGTTAATTTCACCTTCAGGATGTGCCTTAGGAAGTTGCATTGAACATAAACCTGAATGTTCTGAGGTCAAGGCTCGGAGGAGCATGTGCTGTGTTCATACTGTCTGATCTTCTCTTCCAGATTTCTGTTGTGTAGATGCATGGCTGGATCAGACTGTCCAGAGCTGGGGTTTTATTTTCTCCTCCCAAGCTCTCTAAAATGCATGAGTGTCTCTGAACTCTTGGGCATTTTGTGAAACATACAGGTGATAAGTCCATCTTACATGCTCAGTGGAAGCATAGAGCATTTTCCAACACAGTGATTTGCTGAAAGTGTCTTTTTTCTCCCCTCTGAGGAGCAAGGAAGTCAGAGTCAGATCAAACTGATTCAGATCGTGTCTTTTAAAGCTGTAAAGAAACCTGAAAAATATGCTGTTTCACTATGTCAAGCAATGAAAAGCAAAGAAGTAAATAAGCATTCTTCATGCCTTCTGCACTGTCAGGAATGTGAAGTAGGGTATTCTATGATTCTATAATACCTTCTAAGTTGGAAGGGACCCATAAGGATCATCGAGTCCAACTCCTGGGTTCACACAGGACAGCCCAAATATCAATCCATGCGTCTGAGAGCATTGTCCAAATGCCTCTTAAACTCTGACAGGCTCAATTCTGTGACCACATCCCTGGGGAGCCTGTTCCAGGGCCTGGCCACTTTTTGTTGAAGAACCTTTCCCAGCCTGACCCTCCCCTGTCCCAGCTCCGTGCCGTTCCCTCGGGTCCTGGCGCTGTCCCCAGAGAGCAGAGCTCAGCGCCTGCCCCTCCGCTCCCCTCGTGAGGGAGCTGCAGGCCGCCATGAGGCCTCCCCTCGGCCTGCTCTGCTCTGGGCTGAACAAACCAAGGAACCTCAGCCGCTCCTCACGTCTTCCCCTCCAGACCCTTCATCTTTTTAGCCCTCCTTTGGGCACTCTCTAGAAGTTTTATGTCTTTTTCTTACTGTGGTGCTCAAACCAGCACACAGTGCCTGAGGTGAGGCCTCACCAGGCAGAGCACAGCCAGACGGTCCCTTCCCTTGGTGCCAGCTAGCAGCGCCATGCCCGAGGCACCCCAGGGTGTGGTTGGTGCTTTTGGCTGCCGGAGCGCTCTGTTGACCTATCTTCACCTTGCTGTCAACCAGAACCCCCAGATCTCTTTCTGCAGCTGCTTTCTAGCCTCTTGTCCCCCAGGCTGTACGTATAGACAGGGTTGTCCCTTCCCAGGTAAAGAATCTGGCACTCACAGAATCACAAAATCACCTAGGTTGGAAGAGGCCTCCAAGATCACCTTGTCCAACCTCTGACCTAACACAAGTCCTCCACTAAACCATATCATTAAGCTCTAAATCTGAATGTCTTTTGAAGACCTTCAAGGATGGTGACTCAGCCACTTCCCTGGGCAGCCCATTCCAATGCCTAACAACCCTTTTGAAGAAGAAATTCTTCCTAATATCCAACCTAAACCTCTCCTGGTGCAACTTTAGCCTATTCCCTCCCTCCCCCCCCCCCCAAAAAAAAAAAAAAAAACAAACAAAAAAAAAACAACAAAGCACTTGAGCAGCCCCTGAGAATCAGCAAGGGTTGTTTATTGCCAGGATATCTTGCAGGCAAGCCTGTGGAATGTCTTTGGTGTTTAGTGGCTCCAAGCTAATTCTTGCGATGAAGTCTGAGCAAAGAGTAGGGGGCTCGCTGGGCACCCCTGCGATGCTGTTGGTGCTCTTGGATGGCAGTAGTTCCAGGTCTGTTGTGGCAGAGGTGGATCCACTTCCATCCGTTCCTCCACATCTGGTGGATCCAGCTCCATGGTCTCCATGGTGCTGGGCAGAAGGCTAACCGATCCTTGCCCGGGACTGCCCAAATGGGATGTCTTCCATCAGGAATGTTTTCTGGCCAGGGTGCCGAACCAGGGGGTCATCCAGTGCCACGCATCGGTCCCATGCCACTGTCGTCTTGATTTTCATGCACGGGTCTGATGCTGCCCTCGAGTTTATGGCCATTACTGCATCCCATGCTGTGTCCTGGACTATGGGCACGCCTCTGCTCCCCGTGGCTGTCTCTCTGATGCTCCTGCCTTCACCCTATGACACCGTTGCTCCTATGGGAAGCCTCAGGCCCCCTGTCACTGGGTGTTTGAGAGGCCGGCCTGTTCCCCGCACCATCGGGTGCCAATGGTACCACCTGTATGTGCCTGTGGGCTGGGCGCCAGAGGTCCCTTGGGCAGTGGTGTCTCTTGTGCTGCCGGCGCTATCCCTCCGCCCACGACACCTCTCCTGCTCAGGTGCATTCCTTCTTGGTGCTTCACCGGACTGCATGGCTGTCCTCACACACCAACAGGCCTGCCGCTCACCTTGCTCTTCTAGACTTCTTCCTGCCGCACAAGCTGGCAGTCAGAGGACCTAGATGCTCAGCGACTGGTGGGCCAGCTGCAGGGGGCCTGTTTTATAGGGCCCGCAGCAAAGGCAGGGCAGTGGTGGCCACTGTGACCTCAGCAAGCCTCTGTGATGGAGTGGCCCACACATGGCCAAAGGCAGCTGTGTTGGGAGCGGCATGGAAGATGCCCTCGTGTGGACAAGGAGGAGGGTTGGGAGACTGAGGGCCCCTTTTTTGGGGCTGGCTTCCCCAGCCCATTTGGCTTGCCTGAGAGAAACTCTGCCCCTCAGACACAGGGACTGCCCTGCACCTCCCATCCTGTGCCCTGGGTTTATTTTTAACACAGGTTTTTAGGTAATTTCATTCTATTCTTTACGGAAAAGAACAGAAGCAACGTGCATCTTCAGCCCTAATTCCCATGTGTGCTTTATGGTCTGAGTGAAGAATTTCTTCCTCACGTCACATCTCATCTAAATCTCGCCTCCATTTGTTCAAAGACTTATTCTGGGTTCCATGGCTACACTCCCTGAGAGAGTCCCTCTCCAGCTTTCTTCTAGGCCACTTTTATGGGTAAGGCTAGGTGGCAAAAATGCAGGACCTAGCAAATTGCAGCCTTATCCATCTTGTTCCACACATTCCACATGATGTTTGAAAACACAACCCCAACGTTAAATCACTACCTTCCTAGCTTTTTAGCATTTATGATATGCCTTTTCTGCTCTGTCTGCATCCACCAATGTTGGCAATTTGGTTGTCTGCCTCACTGGTGGTTGATCAGTGTGGCAGTTGATCAGTGTCAAAAGCAAATTTTCAAGTTAAGGGTTTGAAAAGTGGAAGACTGCTGCATGCTGGTGTGCCAGGGTTTACTATGTCCAGTTTAGCACTTCAGCAGTTGTCTTGGAAATCAAATAAGGAAATTAACATTCAGATTGGAGTGATTACAAGCAGTCTGGAGAAGCCTGACAGATACTGTGGATACGCTGGGTATTTATTATCTTTAACTTGAAAGAAAGAAAGAAAGAATGAAAAGAAATAAGTCTAATTTTGAAAGCTGTAGAGAATAAATAGATGCCAAACTTATTCATGTTTTTGGATGGTGTTCTAAAATGCACGTAGCTTATTTCAAAGAACACAGGCCTCCAGTTTGTCTGCTTTCTTGGGCATGTGGAAATGTAAAGCTGAAATAATCTGAGTAAAATTGGTGGAAGCGATGATGTGTTCAGAGAAGATATATTCACATTTTCTGGTGAATCTTGTGTTGAGATGTTTAAAGTGGAGAATTTCCAGTGTGGAGATGCCTGGCTATTTGTACGTGTATTCTTAACATGCTGTCTTTGCTTCGCCCTCCCATGGGGTTTTGGAAGGGATTTCTCTGCAGTGCTCTCACCTCCGTATCCCCGAGGCTGTGCGGCACTGTGAAAACCAGCAGCAGTCCAGCAGGAATCCTTTGCTCCCCTTACAAGGGAGTGGATTCCAGGAGCTGAGCTGAGCAGCTTGTAGAAAAACATGGGAGCATGGTTGTAGAAAACACTTAAAGATTATTTCCCTAACAGGAGGGATGAAGAGAGAGCGTCTCTAACGTGCTTGCTATAGGAAACTTACCACTCAACTACAGTGCACAGCTTAAGGCTTTAATACTGAGCTCTCTGAGCACTGGAATTCCTTCTGACTGTTCTTTTTCTGATAAAACATACACATAAGAAGTCACCATTGCTATCAACAGACCAGAGGTCTGCAGAAGCAAGACAGCTTGCTTTGCTTCTGCCTGCTGTGTGCCAGGAGTTGAGCTATTCCTGGAGTTTAGCCTGCACCAGGACCTGGTTATGCACCAACACACTGATTGCCTTGTATCTCCAAGCAAGCAAGAGCCTGTTAGCACTGACAGCACTGCACCTCTTGACTTCAGATAGAACACAACTACTCTTCAAAACAACTACTCTGTCAGGTGGACTCTTCCCTATTGGCCATGCTGTTGCATTCCCTGGGCATGCTACTGCCTCCCAGTAAACTGTTTTGAAAAGTGAAATGCTCCTTAAGACGCTGTTCTACTATTTTAAATTTGAGGAGTTTTTTTTTTTTTTCCCTGCAGGCTTTTTGAAGATGAAATAGAGAAAGCCTGGGGAGTTAGATCCTTCACTGAAACCAGCTGTTTCAGTTGCTTTGAAGTCTGCTTTTGTTTAGAAACAGTGCCTGAGAACGAATTTGCACCAAGTTTTGAGACTTTCCTCATTTGAATTGCACAAGCTTCTGAAGAGAAGGAAGTGCAGATGACCAGTCTGAGCCAGGTGCTGAGGGTCATAGTATGCAACGTGGTAAAATGCAGCTCTAGGGCACCTTCTGCAGATGGAAAACGAGATGGCCCTGTGTGTCACAGGGCTGAACCAGGGTAAACTCTTTACTTGCTCAGGTTTTCTTTCCTTGTTCTACAGAGAGAGAGAAATAACAGTTTGGTTTCTACTGACCGTGCCATGTGAGGTGTTTCTGTCTTCCTGCAACCAGCAGAAAGACAAGAAGCACTCTCAGCTCTGCGTTCTGGCAGAGCAGCTCTCTGTGCTTGAGCCACATCTCGTTAATTTAGCCGTTACCTAGCAGGACAGAGCTGTGATGCAAGTGATTGCAAGACTGCAGCTAAGGGGTTTATTCCCAGTTCCCACTCAGTTGCCCCCCTACCCGGTGTGTCGTCCCCTGCCCAAATTGTGCCTGCCTGTGAAAGGAGGGGCTGTCTTCACAGAGCTGGCTGTGCCTTAAGCTCTCGGCTCTGGGGAGCACAGCTACAGTACTGCGTGCTTCCCAGTTCCTGGGCCCATGTGTAGTCATTTAGCATGTTTTGGGGGTACTTGGTACCATTCTTCATCAGCCAGTGTTTTGGTCAAGGTGCAGAGTGCCCTTATACCTGGAGGTGCTGGGTGGAGACTGGGAAAGTGAAGCTCAGCAGCGGGACTGCTGCTGAGCTGTTGAATCCTGGTGTAAGTGGGAAGGGGAGATGCTAAAACGAAAAGCAGAGCGTTTTTAACGTTTCGTTTTCCCTACTGCTTCCTCTGTGCTCAAACTGATAGATCCCCTCTGTGGGAAGCCTGGATCTTCTCTGATATGTGAGGTGCTGCTGGAGGTAGTCTCTAGTGAAATTATTCTTGTTCCCAGCAGGAGCAGTTTGATGAGTGACTAATTTTTTCACCAGAGCTTCAGCTCTATTTTATGCTGAACTAAGCTTAGCAATAGTATTTATGGTGTAATTAATAAAGGTGGCTTTTTTTTTTGTTGTTGTTCCTACCTTTATTCCTTCACTGTTGAATGAAAATCTACCCACACTGTGTTCTCACGTATCTGGGTTTGGATGAGATCGTTTCCTTAAACTGAGTTTGGCTGTCTCTCTGCTGTCTCTCTTTAATGGCCTGAATGTGTCACACCGGTAAAACAGGCTGCTGCTGCACAGCCCTGCACTGAGCCAGCTGTTTCCTATGTCCCCTTGTGTGTCTTGTCCCCAGAGGATGAACTTATACTTCCAAAAGTCGAAAGTGCAAGTCTGAGATGACATCTTCCAAGCGTCGTGACACTGCCGCTCAGCATCTGAAGAAGCATCAGGAAAGCTATAGAGAATGTTCTTTCCACTTTTATCCATTGAAAAGTTTGGGCTTGTATGCCCTAGTGTTTGTAAACGTAAATGTATTTGGAGGAAATACTCATGTGCTTTTCTTGTATGGTGTTTCTCTCCTTGCCTTCTCTTCTGCTGCTAGGCTGGGGAAAATGGAAGTGACTTCTAAGAAGTAATTTATAATAAGAAATAAGAATTTGTTGAAAATGCAGCAGGTGTTTTTAACAACCCCTGGCTCTTATCCTGTGCTTTCCAAGCAGGTTCCCTCCTTAGAGCTCTACAGACTCCGTTATGTGTTGATCACAGCAGCGATGCTCTTACCAAAATGCCTTTTAAGGTCTATCCAGACGTTCTTCTGCTTGGTTGGCAAGATTGCTGCTGCTAGAAAGCTGAAATACACAGCATGCTAGACGGATCAAGCCCTACCTGTCACTGGGTGGAGTGAGTGATTTCAGCCTGGGCTGCTCACACTCAGTGTGTTGGGCTTGGGCTTGTGGGAAGCGTGCAGAGCCAGTGGTCATCTCAGACGTGTAACGTTGTTCAGCAGGGAGCCTAACAGTCCTGAGACCAGGCTGACTTCAGTCTGCCAAGGAAGAAATGGATAGCTTAGAGTAAAGCCAGCAGTTGGAGAGCTTTCCCAAAATCATGTGTTGCATTTGGGAAAACGCAGTGTGCCAGTCCGTGGTCCTTTATATTAAACTTCACTGTGGAGTTGAAGCACCTGCCTGGCAAACTGAAGTCGGTCTCCAGCAGTCCTCTGAGTAAAATAGATAAAAGTTGGGATGCTGTTGCCTCTTCATTCCTGTCCCTGTAAAGTATGCTGGAGCATACTAGGCTTGATTTGGATGTGCAGCACCTAGAAAATAAAAGCTTTTTGAGCTGAGAAGCTGGGAAGTTGATTGAACGATCGAACCCCTCTTGCACTGTGGAAGGGGTCTGTAGCTCCCAAGCCTTTTTTTCCTTTGAACCATTAGGTCAATATAATGCCAAAATGGAAAGAGATCCCTTTGTAAGCTGCCTGTGTTCCACGTAGAGATTTTTGGGGCAGAAAAGTAACAGTGAGAATCTCAGCCTCACGTGTGTCCCATGCAGTTTGTGGGGTGTTGTCTGCTATTGCTTACGGTGTCGTTTCGTAACCGGTTGATACTTCTGACCTCCCTGTCTCACCAGTCTCATGCCCCATCTATAGGGAGCTGTTACAGAAGGCTGATTTTAGGGAATTGAAGCAATCTTTGTGAACACAGCAAACACAAGCTGCTTCAGGTAAAAAGAAAAGGCTTTGGCATCTCACTCACCGTAAGCTTGTGCAGCTCTGCTGCCTTTGGTGCTGGTCCGTGATGAATTGGCAGAGGTGGGTGGTGAGGGCCCGTAAGAGGAAGGGAGTTGGTGTGCACCCTGCAGAAGAAAGCTCTGTCACCCGGTGCATTATGTTGTCCTGGTGGGAAGTGGGAGGAGAAAACGCAGCCCCCGATCCTCTCTGGGATGTGGGGACCCCCACGTGATTGCAGTGCAGATTTACAGATGTCGTATAACAGATGGGTGAGGAGAGGTGAGTGGAGCTAGCTTTTCAAATCGGACCAAGATGTTTCTCAGTTACCACCAGAGTTGTGCTATCTTCCTGTGACTTGGATTATAGGGCGAGAATTCTTAAAATCAATAGTTCTGTCTACTAATTATGCTCGAGGTGTCTCATTCGTCCTGAATGAAGCTGTTCAGCTTACTTCTGATGTATGCAAACGCTCCTGCCTAATCACTGAGCTACGCACGAATCCCTGCAGTGAAACTTACTTTGACGCTGGTGTCGTTATTAGCAGCCAAAAGAAATCTTTGGAAATGCGGGAGCCTCTTTATTTGATCTCTGGAGGGGTTTCAGATGTGCATCATGGTGTGGCTTCATGCTTCGCTTGTGTCCTGATCCAGCAGGAAGCTGTGGAGTAGGGAATCTTCGCTCTGCAGAGGCGCACTTGTCATGGTTTGGGTTCTGGTTTGTGGCCTGGGTGAGTTCTCCACGTCCTGGGAGCCCCGTTTCTTGCCCAGTACTGGCAGCAAGCCTTTGGATCTCCTTGGCTTGTTTTGTGTTTTTACAATTCCAACCCGTTGTTTGCTGACACTCATTTCAGGGTAATGACTTAGGTGGAAGCATGTGAGCGTCGGTAACAAATTAGGGATGCAGCTTCAGTTGTCTTTGATGGACCGCACGCTGATGTGTGCACTCAGCTTCTGGGCAAGACAGTAATTCTCCAAATAAGCAAGAAGAGGATGTCTGCCTGCAGGTGGTTGAAACGAGAGCCTTAGGTAAGAGGAAAAGAGGGGGATTGCTCTGGAAAAGTCAGCCCTGGTCTTCACTCCAGTTGCTCACTCTGCTTGCAAACCTTTTTTATTTTATTTTGGAAGCTGAGACAAAATCCATTTCCGTTTTTGGAATTATGGAAGCATGGAGGTAAAAACAGACAACCCTTTTGCTTCAAGAAGAAAGGGAAGTTCTGCGGGTTTTGTTTTGTTTTTTGAGCAAGATGAAGGCAAATGCACTTGTCCTGCTCTTTCCTCACAGAAGTCTAAGCTGAAGCAAAGCATTTCAGGGCTGTACACACATCTGTTAAAAAAAAATAAAAACGAGTTCACATTAATTTAGTAGTACCAGAGAAACGTTTGCTTGCAGTTGCTTTTAAGCAATACAGGTACATTTCTGCAGGGTGGTTCTGGGTGCGGTGGTAGCAGTAAGAGCAGAAATCTTTCTCTGAACCTGAACGTGGAGATCTCCGAGCAGGGCAGCTCATGTTTTCTGCTCTGGGTTATTTCCAGCAGAAAGCACAGTTCGCTAGAGAGATTGGATGGAGTTCAGTTTCTTGTTTGAGAGGGTTTTTTGTTATTTTTTGAAAAGGTTAATTAAAGCCATCAGTGTGGTGTTGCAGTCTGGAAATTCATGTAGCGGTGTAGGACGTATACAGTAATTAAATACCCACAGCTCAAGAAGCAGTCTAGCAAACGTGCAGTGTGGTGATGCTTCAGCTCCTCAGCACGTGAATTTTCGCAGTCGTCTTTTCAGCCTTGACGCTGCCCAACTCATAGGTTCTGTAAAGCAGTGCTGAGATTGAGCCTTCCCCGTGCAGACAGCAGCAGCCCTGCGTGCACCTTCTCTGCGGTGCCTTGTGCCGAGCGGCAGATGAGCGTTTTCTGAAAGGCGGTGTGTTTGGTGGGGTGGCTTAGCGGCTCTGATCTTAGTCGAGCGGTGACTGACGGCTTCCCCTTCTGTTCATTTTTCCAGGAAGCGCGATGTGATGCAGAACATTATGCAAATCCTGGAGTCTGTCCAGTTGAAGTGGGAGCTGTTTCAGAGCTGGACAGACTTCTCCAGGCTACATCTCTCTAACAAACTGGCCATTTTTGGCATCGGTTACAACACGCGCTGGAAGGAGGACATCCGCTACCACTACGCAGAGATCAGCTCGCAGGTGCCCCTTGGCAAACGGCTCCGGGAGTATTTCAACTCGGAGAAGCCAGAGGGCAGGGTTATCATGACCAGAGTACAGAAAATGAACTGGAAAAATGTTTACTACAAATTCCTAGAGATCACTATTAGCGAAGCAAGGTGCCTCGAGCTGCACATGGAGATTGACTGGATACCCATTGCTCACTCCAAGCCAACGGGAGGAAATATCGTTCAGTATTTATTACCAGGAGGCATCCCCAAAAGCCCGGGCTTATATGCCATTGGGTATGAAGAGTGTCATGAGAAGCCCCACTCGCCTCTCACGGAGCACCGAGGCCCCGATCCTGGCAATGAGACTCAAGGGGAGCTGGAGGTGCCGTCACCACAGGCCTCTCTCCGGGTGGAGATGGAGTCTGCGCGAATTATCTACTGTTACCTTGGCATTGCCGAGGTCAGGACTCTCCAGCAGTGCTTGTTTTTACATTTTCAGGCAAACACCAAAACCTTCAGCAAAGAGTGGGTTGGGATCAATGCGTTTTTATCTCAGAACTGCATCGTAGAGCCCGGTGTCTCACCAAAATCCATCTACATCAAATTTGTGGAAGTGGAGAGGGATTTTCTTTCTGCTGGCTCTTTGGTAGAGTGCCTGGAAAAAGCCATCGGATACCCCTTAAAATTTAACAACTGAATCTCGTCCTTCATAAGGATTAGGGCTTCTGCCTGTTTCCATCTCACTACCGGACGTTTTCAGATCCTGTCTGTTCACAGCCGGGCAAGTAAGACTTTCCACTTGAAACACGTTTCAGAGGGAAAGATGCTTGCGGGCGGTTTCAAAGAGCTCGCCCCAGGCGTGCGGGACAGCCGTCAACCAGGCGGCTCTGCACCGAGCAGCGCTGCGATGAGAGCCCTGTACATGAAATGACTGTAGGTACATTCCACATCGGACTGAGCGTATGCTTGGCGTTTCATACGAAAAGCTGTTTTTCCACTATGTCTCATTTTTACACATCCGTCTCTAAGTGTTATTACAGATCTGAATAAATAAGCAATAGATAATGGCAAGTTAAACCTTGAATCACATTAAATGAGACTGTTTTTCAAAGCCACCCTAGATACTATTGTATATAATTTAGAATTTCACATTTTTTCACCCATCAAGTGTTCTCCTATCCAAACAGTGTTGCCTGCAAAGACTTTTGTTTCTGTGATGTATTCCACTTTACTAGTAGTGTTGCCATATCTGCTTTTATTTTATTTTATTTTATTTTTAACATTAAAATAATTCCTGGGCTTTTATTATTTTTTTTTTGAGTTCTATTTAGCCTCTGTGAGAATAACCTGGCAGCTGGGAAACATTTTGTCAAACCATGCTTATGGATACAATCAAAGCTGTGAGAACTGGGGTGGGGGGAAAGGGGTGGGTGGGTCAGGGGGCACGTGGGCCGGGAGGAAGCATTTAAAGCCTTTTCAGAAGTGTTACTATAGAAGCCCCATTACTTTGCTGGCTGGTGCTGGCGTTTTGGTTTTTCTAAAGCTCATTGATCAGTGACGTTGTGACATACGATGAATGTGTCGGTCCTAATAAAATCAAGCAAATGCGCACGGACTCGTAGAGCTGTCTTTCTCCTCCTGGGGTGGGATCCATCTGCAGGGACACAGCTTTCCTGCCGGGGCTCTGAGCAGCACCCTGGAGATTTCCACTGGGGCTTCGTTCCTGAGGTCGTCCCTGCGAGAGCCTTTGGGTTTTGTTTGTATTGCGTCCGGGGTCGGCAGCTGTGGAGGATGGTGAGTGCAGCTGTGCTTGTTCTGTTACCAGCGTGGGTGCGTGAGGATCCCTCTTGCCAGGCTTGGACAGAAGGTTTGGGGAGAGGAGGGAGCGGCGGTGGCTTTACGGCCCTGGTTGGTGGCTGTGCCTCAAGGGATGTGGGACAGCAGCATGTCCCTTGGTGGAGCTGTTTCCTCCTTTGCCTCCAGCCTCTGCCTTCTGACCCCTTCCCCCCCCTCCCAGCTCTGGACCTGTCATCAGCTTGGGAACATCATCTGTGGAGTGGCAGCAGGGAAGATGAACAGCCTTTGGAAGTGCTCCGTGGCCCTTGGCACCGCTTCCCAGCTGCATCTAACCCCCACCATTTAGGAAACACGAGGAGACGCCTTCGCCCCCCATCGTTTTCCTCACGCTCGATACGGCTCAGCGTGGGGAGGCTCCTCGCCGCTGCATGGCAGCATTCGAAGGGCTCCTGTGTGTTCGGGGACGACTTCCTCTGACAATTTGGGACTGGAAAAAGCAAGCTAAGGTCAAAAAAAGCTGCAAATGCAGCCGGGCGCTGAGCGTGGGGCTGGAGAAACGGTTGGAAATGGGGCTCTTCCACTTGGGATCCTCTGGCGGTGGGGATGGGTTGCGCGGGTTTGAGGCTCCTCAGGCTGTCCGGTGTGTGGCCTCACCTGGCAGAGGGACTTTTTGTTTCTCCTGGAGTGTTGAGCGATGGAAAAACGTGGGGAGGCTTTTTGGGGAGAAATCAGGGTTCTACCACTCGTTAGGGCCAGGACCAGCAGCGAAGCCTCTCCCGGTGCTGTTCCCAGCAGAGGGCATCTGGCAGCTGGGATGGCCGGCCTGCAGCCCCCGTCCCGTCCCTTCCCTGCTCTTCCTGCTCCTCTTGCCAAGATCTGTGCCGCCAGCCCGGGGTGGATCCCCCAGTGGTCCCCAAAGCTTCGCCCGTCCCCAGGGCCGTGTCCTGCCGTGCTCGAGGCTGCTTGTGCTGCTCAAGGGATCCGCTGGTGGCCTTTGTCGGCTGGGGCCCGCCAAGCTCCTCACCTCCTGGGTACCCTCGTCGCTCTGGGAGGATGCGCTGCATCCCCCGCCCTGCAAATCCCCCCCAGGCCCCCATTTTGAGCTACGCGTTTTGGTGCCTTGTGGGCATTAACGCGCCTGCTCAGGGGCTGCTGGGGGGAGGAGGAGGAAGAGCCCTGCGGGGCTCTGGGGTCCCCAGGGGAGCAGCAGCGTGACCCCTGGAGAGGTGACAAGGGCCCCCTCCGCAATAATATCCCGATTAATTATTAATAACCCTACTAATTAACAAACAACCGTGACTGGCTGGAATGGGGGGGGGGGAGGTGGTTTGGACCCCCGGGATGTGGGTGGGGAGAAGAGCCCCGCCCCCGCCACCAAGCCCCGCCCCGCCACCAAGCCCCGCCCCCGCCACCAAGCCCCGCCCCCACCTGCGGGGCGGCCCCACCTGTGCCCCGCCCACTCCCCCCTCCCCAGACCCCCCCCCCTTCCCCGCTCCCGGCCCCCCCCGCCCCGGCGCGGCCCCGGCACCTGCTGCGGCTCCGGCTCCGGCCATGGGCGCGCTGCCGCCGGGCGCGCTGGCGCTGGCTGCGCTGCTGGGTGAGAGTCGCGACACCGGGCGGGGGGGAGCCGGGGGGGAAGCCGGCAGGGCTCCCGGGGGCTCCCGGGGGCTTGGAACGCCGGGGAGGGGGGGTACCTGTAGGACTGATGGGAAGCGGGGGGAACCGGGCACGGCGCGGGGGTAGCGGGGGGCACCGGGCACGGCGCGGGGTAGCCGGGGGTGCCACCGGGAGGAGCGGGGGGACGGTCGGCAAAAGGCGCGAGGAGCAGCCGCTGGGACCTGCGGGGCGGGAGGGAACCGGGACCCCCCTCACCAGACCCCTGCCCTGGGGGTACCCCCGGCTCCCCTT
Source organism: Nettapus auritus (assembly GCA_011076525.1). Classification (NCBI taxonomy): domain Eukaryota; kingdom Metazoa; phylum Chordata; class Aves; order Anseriformes; family Anatidae; genus Nettapus; species Nettapus auritus. Next base: position 62,131 of record CM021788.1, on the reverse strand, counting down.
CGCGCTCCCCATCCCCTGCGAGGGGCAGCTGTCGCTCTTTGGGTGCTCCGAGAGGGAAAAGAAAACGGGACCGCGGAGTCACCCCGGCGCGGTGCAGAACCCCGCCGCACCCCCGGGGACGGAGTGGCACCCCCAAAGCCCGAATCAATCGCCCCGACGGGACCAGGGCGCGGGGACGCGGCTGTGCTCCTGGCCCGACTCCCCTTCCCCGCTGACAACTTGCTCTCCTGCAATTTTTTCTGCGCTGAGCAGAAAAAATCAATTAATTTTTTTCCCATGATCAAACCTGCCGCCTCCCCCCCGTTCACCAATGCCTACAAGCTGGCCTGGCCATGCAAAGTGCAGAGGGTCTTGACCCCTCTCTGTCTACGGGATTTTTTCTTCCTTCCCTCCCCCCCCATCCATTTCCATCCCTTTTCGTGATCTTAAGGGAAAGGTTGGAAGTGCTGGGTGTGCTTCAAAGGGAAACAGCCCTTCGAGTTGCTGGCAAAGGAAATGGCCCCCAAAACAATGGCAGTGGTGAGGCATGCTTGGGTGGCATTTCCTCCATGGCGGGACACTGCCTAGGGGTCCCCAGTCCCAGGACACAGCTGTTTTTCTTTTTTTTTTTCCCTTTTGTTTTTATTTTTTTCCCACTAAAAAGCCATTGAAGGGTGCAGGGATGAGCTGCTGTGTTGTCTACAACGCAAATTTGCACAGGGTCGTGCCAGGTTGCCTGGGCAAAGTCGTGCCGAAGTCTAGGGACATGATGCTACAGGACCCAAATTACCCCATAGCATAGAAATGCAGTGAAAAGATATTTGGGCACCAGATTGGTGGGTTCAGATGCTTTCAAACATCCCATCCTACTCTCTGCGGTCCACATGGGATCATAGCACAACTAGTGATGGGAGAAAGACGGGAAAGAAGAAGGAAAAATGAGGGATGGTGCTTGGTGGCCCCATGGCTTCGGCCTTGTCCCCGTGTCGCCGGCTGAGCAGTGAAATTTAGGGCTGGGCATGGCGGGGGTTAAAGCTGGCTGCCCGTGTCTATCTATAGCAAAGTCGCATTTTTTTCCTGATTTTGGCTCTCCAGAGGATACGGCACTTTCTGCCCCTGGGTCGTGAGAAAAGCCGCTGTGGATTTTCCCAACAGGCGCTGTTCTGCGGACCAGCAGCTCCTATCGGCCCATTTATAAATAGTCCGGAGCTGAGGGAGGGAAGAAAACCCCATGGCTGGGTGGGTGCAGGCCAGTTTCCTTGAAGGGCCACGCAAGGCAGTCTCTTGACCTTTCTCCAAGGCTCTTAGGGGCCGTTTTTCCAGTTAGATTCCTGCTCGGCCATCGTTTCCGCTCTGGAGAAGCATGAGCCGAGCATATTAAACCCAAGCCGTCATCTCTCGGTTTAATTTCTGTCTCGGTTTCACATGGCCAGATCGCCTTAATCCTATAGACTGAGGGCATCGAATGCAATCCGTCTTCAGCCCATTAATTCCCAAGTGGTTAATAGCTTATAGGGTCCGGCTGCATGCTGCGTTTTTGGGGAGGATGCTTTTTGCAAGAAGATCGGGGGGGGGGGGGGGGGGGGGGGGGTTTTTACTCTAATGTGGGAGGCAGCATTTTGGGCTGAAATGGTAGGATTTAGCCGGTGGGGGGTGGGGGGAGAGGGCAGCTCAGTGTCTCATACAGGTGCTGCAGTTTGTCAATGAGGTTGCGCAGTCACTGCTGGAGGTGTGCAGGGATTTAAAGGCTTTTTCTGAAGGAAAAAAACTGGCAGATGGGCTCAAGCAGAGCGAAGCCCTCCCCAGGCAGGTGCTTAGCTCAAGGCAGTTGGATAAAAACCTGAGTTTTTCATCCCAAACAGCAGCCGGATGGCCCCCAGGGATGGCAGCAGGCGAGTGCCTCAGGCACCCATGCCGATATGCATATGCACACCCCGAGCAGCTTAATTTTTTCTATCTGTTTAAAGCATTAGAGGATTTGCAACGGCGAGGTGGCTAAATCTGGAGCTGATGCCAGCGGCAGCACCCGTGCGCCAAAGGTTTCGGTCCTGGTCCCCAGGGAGCTGACCCCTGCTGCTGCATCCCAGGCCTGAGCTCAAGCACCTGCTCTTCCTGCACTTTTTGTGCTGGGCGATTCCTCCTGCATGAGGGGCCGTGGGTCAGTTCTCCAAGGAAAAAAAAAAAAAAAAAAAAAAAAGGAAAAAAAAGAAAAAAAAGGTGATTTTGGAAGCAAGCAAGCATCCTCCAGAAAGACAACGTTTGTGCTTTGATGATAGCGTCGCTTCTCCCCAGCATGCTGGGGGTGATACTGGAGCTGCGATCTCAGATCTCCATTGCTGAAGGATGACCGAGCAATGCTACGGCCACAGATCGCTACCAAATTGGTTGTCACTAGGTTTCAGCGTTAATGCATGCTGGTAACAGCAAAGGGAGCTTGGTCTGGGGTAAGCGCCAGTGGATTTGCTGTGTTTTAGACATTTCCACCTGTATGGGTACTAACTGGCAACAGGGAGGGATAGAACTGCTGGAAAAAGGCGTCCGCTGAGCCTCGCCACTGATTCCCAGTGGGACTGGGAAAACGTGGCTTGGGCTGGCTACACTGGGACAATTTCAGGCTGCTCCTGCAGCCTGCTTTTGAAATAACAACTCGATGACATAGAAGCTCGGTGCAGAAGTGTTTGCTCATGGCCATGGTAACCCTGTGAGTAATGATATATGTATTTGTTGCTGTCTCTGATCTTGGAAAGATTTCAGGGTTTTATCTTGAGGCAAAATTGATGGGAAGCCTGTGGCCAGTGCCAAAAGCATTGAGCATCACTCCCTCTTGAGCCAATGCTGGTGCCCGGCTGCTGCTCAGCCCCAAGAACTTGGCTTTCTACCTTAACCTTGCCTGTCATGCATGGCTTTTGCTGTGCTTTACCTGGGCCATAAAGACTGATGGGCTGAAAATCACGAATTTTCGTGGGGTGAAGAGTGCAGATGTTGGGGGTGATTGGTTTCCAAATCACTGCTTTTCACTCCCAACCTGCTCTGACCCTTTGGCTTCCCATTTCCGATCTTAAATCAAAAATGAGAAAGCACTTGTGCGATTTGGGCTCGTCTGAATAGTTAATGAACCATCCTCTGTATTTTATTTTAACTTCTGTTAATTTAATTTAATTTAATTTTTTATTTTTGTGATGCTACTTGCATTCGAGTGACCTGCGCTGCTGTCTCCACCATGTTTTCCCCCCTGGGTAGGACTTAAGGTTTTATGTTCTTAGGTTGGGTTTAGCTATTTTTAAGTGCTGAGGTGTCCGCCCTCGCCCAGACAGGGCTGATTTCTCCTGCCTTTCTTTGGCCAAACCGGCCCAAGGAGGGACCGGTGTGTGTGTGTGTGTGTGTGTGTGTGTGTGTGAGGACTTTGAATTTGCGGGGGGAGCCAGTGTTATCAGCTGGCGCAGGGCTTCCTGCCTGGGGCCGAAAGGCGCCGTCGGGAAGCTGCGCCGAAGCCTTGCTGGGGGAAGAGCGGATGCATGTAGGAGACTAAAAATACCCCCAGGCGTCTTGTTTTCATCTTCCCGCCCTGGAAAAAAATCCTGGAGAAGTTTGTGTGCGTGTTGGGGGGGGGGGAGGGAGAGAAAGGGGGCTGTGAGAGCGGGAGCTGTGCTTGGGTGTGAGTTAATTTGAGGGTTAAACCCATCCAGGCTGTGCACTGATGCCCAAATCCCCCTGTTAGCTCCTTTTCCCCTTTCTGCTGCAAAATTTGCACCAAATCCACCCCCCCCAGGCCGCGATGCCTGGCTGTGATGGAGCAGCAAAGCCCCCCGCCCCCCATGTTTTCGGGGTGAGGACAGTGGGATGGGGACAGCCAGCGACGTGGGGATGGGGCAGCTGTGCTGGGGTCACCCATGGCATTTAATTCTCAGCCCTGGAGGGAACCCGATGCAAACCCTTTCTGGGCACCCGACCTCGCCTGAGCAGATTATTTTCCAGCTGATCCTTTACAGAGCAAAGCTGGGAAATAATCCCACCCCCTGCAAGCCAGGCACCCCCCTTCCCTGACCCGTGGCACCCACTCTGATCCCCCCCCCCGCTCCTGATTTTATTTTTGAGGGAATTGATGCTGGGGGGTATACTTTGGTGGGGGCATTGACACCCTCAGAGCCCCATGGGAGATGACACTGGGGGGGGGGAGCACAGGAGGCCACACAGCAATTATCTTGGTTTAGCACTTGTGGGGGTGGCAAAAGACTGGGGGGGGGTTGCAAAATGATGTGGGGGTGCAGGCTGGGTGCCTGCACTGAAGCAGGTGCTATATGGGTGTCCCCCATAAAAAATGAAATCGCCCAGGGGCAGGAGGTAGCTCCAGCCTCAGGGCTGTGTGGCATCCCGTGGGCTCCTCAAAAGTGTTTGGGGAGCTTGGGGATTTGTCCCTGATGCACCCGGCAGCCTGAGGCAGAGGCTTTCCCATGCTTGTTTAGTGGGGGGAAGTGGCTGTGGGAGGGGAAGGCTTTGTCCTGCATCCTCTGCCTGGCCGGAAAGCCCTTCCCGTGGCAGGGAAGGAGGAAAAATTTCCTCCTGGCCCAGCCTCCAGGCGATAACATGCTTTTTCTTTCCTTTTCTTTGGAACAGGGTGTTTTTCTAACAATTGGTGGGGTTGTTACTTTTTTTTTTTTTCCCTTTTCTTTCTTTTTTTTTGTAAAACTGGCACCTGGGGTTGAGTCACGTCCCGTTTTCCTGCTGGGCAGGTGTCTGCTCGGCTGTGCTGGAGGTGCACGTGGGGACTGCCTCCGTCTTCTCCGTGGAGGGGCAGGGAGTGGTGCTGCCTGCCTGGTACACCAGCCGCTCGCAGAAAAAGCCCTATGTCACCTGGCTGCTGGATAAGGCTGATGCTGACCCCTTCCAGGTGACTGTGGGGGGCACAGAGTGGGGAGGTGCCTGTGGTGCCTTCCACATGGGGGATGCTTGTGTCACCCACGCTGCGGGGGGTGCCCACGGTGGGGAGGTGCCCACAATGGAGAGATGTCCATGGAGCCCACTGGGAGGGATGCCCCTGCTGGGGTTTGCCCATGATGGAGAGGTGCTTGGGGTGCCCGTGATGGGGAGGTTCCTATGGTTGGAGGATGCTCCTGATGCCCAAAATGGGGAGGGGCCTATGGTGCCCATGGTAAGGAGGTGCCTATGGTGGTAGGGTGCTCATGGTGCCCGCGGTAGGGATGTGCCCTTGGTTCCTATGCTGTGGATGCTCAGGGTGGGTGAGGATGGAGGTAGCTCACATGACTGCTGCTCCCCAGAATGTGGGGTTTGGAGGGGTTTCCCCTCCTGCAGTGCCATCCAGACGAGTCCGAGCAGGCGTTTTCTCTGCGCAGATCCTGACATACCTGGATGGGGTGGTGAAGGTGGAGGAGACAGAGCTGAAGCCCCGCGTAGGGTTCCTGTACCCTGTCCTCACCCACAACATCTCAGTTTTCATCAACGCCACACGGGAGCGTGACTCAGGCCAGTACATGTGCACTGTCAACGTGGTGGATGATGCCACCAGCACGGGCAAGAATGTGGCTGTCATCAACCTCACGGTGCTGGGTAAGGGCCTGCAGGGCGCCCCGGTCCCCTGTGCCCCCTCGTGTCCCCCGGGGCTGGGACTAACATGGTACCTGCAGTGCCGCCAGCCCCCCCCCGCCTGCCGGCTGCGGGGCAGCCCCGTTGTGGGGGCCAACGTGACGCTGAGCTGCGACTCCGAGAAGGGCAAACCCTCGCCCGCCTACCAGTGGCAGCGCACGGCGCCCACCCTGCAGGTCTTCTTCCCCCCTGCCCAGGGTAAGGTGGGGCTAGGGGTGGGGGGAAGTCCTGGGAAGCTTTGGAGGGGGGGAGAGGTGGAGGGGCTGGGGTCGTCCCCTGCGGTTGGCCTGCTCCCAGCCTTGCTGTGCAAAAGTGGGAGGAGGGCAAGCATCCCCTTAACCTTGCCCCCTGCTATACCTGCCGTACCGAGGTGGGTATGGGGCAGGGGGGTAGCACTGGGGCCGCACCCCAATTCCTCCCCTGCAGACCGAGCTAGGGGCACCCTCAAGCTGACGAACCTCTCGCTGGACATGTCGGGCCTCTACGTGTGTGTGGCTGAGAACCAAGCAGGGTCGGCTGAGTGCAGCATCATCCTGGAGGTGCACTCAAGTGAGTACGTGTCCGCAGGGCTGGGAAGCGGAGGCACGGTCCTTGCAGCGAGATGAGGGAGAGGCAAAACTGCCCCTGCCACCTCTCTCCCCGCAGCCAGTGAGGGGGCCATCATCGCCGGTGCCGTGCTGGGTTCCCTGGGTGCTCTAGCTACTGTCGCCTTCTTTGCCCGCCGGCTTGTCGGCTACCGGAGGAAGAAACGTGACGGCCAGGAGGAGGCAGCCAACGAGATCAAGTGAGGGCAGCCCCCCACCACCCCCACCCCCATGACAGAGGTTCAGCAAGTTATTGCTACATCTTGGAATTAATGAGGGGAGGAGATTTCTGGTCATCATTAGATTTCAGAGTTAATGAGGATATTTTCCACCTCTGTTCCCCCTCCCTACTGGCAGAATCCCTCTTTCTGTCCCACATGTGGGGGGGCTCCTGCAGCTCATCAGGGCTGAGCTCTTCTGCTGCTTTGGGGGCCGGGGGGGGGGCGGGGGGCAGCCAAAAATAAGGTGATTTTGGGAGTGCGTGGCAGGGAGCAGCCAGATTTCCAGCAGGTGTTTCCATTCTCTCCCCGTCCACAGGGAAGATGCCGTGGCCCCCAAAACCCCCTCCTGGACACGGACCCCCCCTGCAGATGCCATCTCCAAGACCAGCACCTTGTCTTCCATTGCGGGTGCCCGGGACAGACCCTACGGGGCCTCACCCCCCTCCGACACTGCCTCTATCCTCACAGCTGCCAGCAGCTACCGGGGACCCCCCCGAGCTGGGGTACGCCCCCCACCCACCAACGGGGCCCCCTGGCACCCCCCGCAACCCCCTGCCCCCCCCGGGGGGCTGCCCCCCTCCAGCCTAGCACGAGCAGGTGCCATCCCTGTCATGGTGCCAGCGCAGAGCCGGGCCGGCTCCTTGGTGTGACCCCCCCGATTAATGGGATGTCCCCCTCTGACATCTCACCCTGCCCCCTTTTGGGGGCTTTTTTCCATCTTTTTTTTTTTTTTTTTTTTTTAAAGACACCTGGAGCAGCTGGACTTGTCCTGCAGTTGTTTAATGGGTGTGGGAGGTGCCCGCGCTCGGGTTTTGGTGGCCCGAGACTCCCCGCCGATGCCAGCACCCTGAAACAGCCCCAGCTGGAGGAGGGGTCCTCTTTTTTTTTTTATGTATCAGTGGAAACGGGGCATTTTTCATAAAGGAACATTAAAAATGTTGGGGGGTGGGGGGGGCTTGGAGGTGGCCATGGGGGGAGGTGGGAGGAGCACTTTTTATTTTTATTTTATTTTATTTTTTGATTAAAATGCTTTGGGCTGATTTTGTGAGGATGCAGTGGGTTGTTGGCCCCACGTCCCTCAGGGTGAAGCCGCAATGAGAGTGCGATGTCACATGCCTGTGTAACGTCACACCAGGCAGCCAGGGCCTTTGGGGTCATGCTGACGGTGTGTGTTAGTTCACCACTTGACCCGCTGTCCCTCGCTGTGATGTCACAGCTTGCCATGTCCACATCACACCTGCCGTGGCCGGTGGTGTGATGTCATGGGGGGCGTGTGGCATCACAGCGTTCAGCTCTTGCCTGTGTGACTTCAGGCTGGCTATCACGGGTCCATCAGTGATGTCACATATGCCTGCATGATGTCACACCCACCATCATACATCCAGTTGTGACGGCAGACACACCTGTATGATGTCACTCCAGCCACCACGTTCCGTGGTGATGCCACACCGCCCACTGAGGGCCGCAGATTATCACCAGAGCTAGCTCCCGTCCCCCAGGGATGCCACGCACACTTGTGTGACATCATGCCAGCCATCACATGTCCACCAGTGATGTCACGCATGCCTGTATGATGTCACACATTGCGTGCTTGCCAGTGACATCATGCATGCAGGTATGACATCACACCAGACATCGCGGTTCCACCAGTTACCCCACCCTACCCACCCGTGGCTGTCGCAGCTCCACCAGCGTGACCTCACTCCCCCCGTCGGGTGACGTCTCTCCCGGCGCCGTGATGTCCCCATGGTGGCAAGGACAGCCCGGCCTCCGGCAGGGACCTTTATTGGGGCGGGGGCGAGGGGGGGCCTGGCTGCGGGGGCCCAGGGGATGCATGCGGGGTCAGGGCAAAGCGGGGGCTCCTGCGCCTTGGCGACTGAGGGGGCTCGGCAGGGCGGCTCCGGTGGGCCCTGCAAGCAAGAAGAGAGCAGAGCAGTCAGACTGCATGCACGGCTCTGCCTGCACCTGCACCCTGCTCAAGTCCTGCTCCTGCATCCAGCTGCTGCGTCCTGCACCTCCTCCATGCCCTGCCTGCACCCTGTCCTTGCAACTTCTCCCTGTCTTCCACTGCCCCTGCTCCTGCCTGTCCTCCGCCTGTCCCCTGCCCTGTCCAGGCAGCTGGGGCACTGGGGTGACCTTTGGGTTTGGGGGGCAGAGCCACTCAGCCTGGGCACCACTTTTCGAGGACCTCAGTGGGGAGTGGGAGCTGAATCCAGCTCACTGTGGGCTGGAGCTGACACAGGAAGAGACCCTGCTCAGGCGACCCACAGAAGCAGCCCTAATGAGCCTTGTGGCCTTAACGAGCTTTGCAGCAGCGAAAATTGGCAGCTGCATCCCTGCTGCATCCTCACTGAATTTTCACTGCAGTTCCAGTGCATCCCCACCGCATGTCCATCGCATCCCAAGTCCGTGCCCCACTGCACTGTCATTGAATTCCAACTGCATCCCTACTACAGCCCCACTGCACCCCAGCTGCATCTGCACTCCAGTGCCCTGCATGGAGCTGGGGCAGCAGCAGGATGGCACAGCTGCCAACCCCAAAGCAGTGTCCGGGGGTTGGGACTGTTCCCTGCACCCCTGGCACCCCCAGCACCCCCAGCCCCATAGCCCTGGTGCCGTGGGCGCTTTTAAATTTCCCTTTTCCTGCCAGGAGACTGTGACACAGGCTTTTAAAAATAGCATGTGCTGAGGCGAGGCGTTTGGGGTGGTGTTGCTAAGGGAGAAATTCAATTCAAATCTAGGGCTTCGCCTTCCCCGCCGTTCCTATGCTAACTACTACGGCGCGCCCGCAAAATTAGGGCAAGGCAGGGCTGCCTGAACGCCTCCTGCTTGCTTTTTGACTCCTGGAATAAGAAAAACCCTTCCCCAGCCCAAGTGGTCCAGCAGGAGCCGGGATGGGGAAAGCTACTTGAAGAATCCCTGCTTTAAGAGAAAGGGACATTAGGGGGTACCTAGTCACCATTGCGGAGGTCTCCACCGCGGGTGCTGTTGGCGCACTCAGCATCCTTGGTTTTCCGGTCCATCTCCCCCCCCTTGATCTTCTTGCGGGTCATGTGGCCACGAAAGCTGGCCTGGATCTTGGCCGCCGCCGCGTTGGCGTCGGGGTCGTCCAGGGGGATGTCCAGGATGTCCTCGTCCAGCTTCGTGCAGGCTCCCTCCTGCTGGCAGTGAGGGGGCAGTTACAGGGTGGGGGACCCTGCTTTGCCCCATGCCAGGAGCTCCTAAACCTGGTCTTTTGCTAAAAAAAAATCAAGGTTCTCACGGGATTCATGGTGCATGCAAGCAACGGAGCATGGTTACAGTGTCAGAAAGATGCTTTAACCCTGCTCTTTCCCATCACCACCCTACAATATCACCCTGCTGCAAACAATGTCCAAACCCACTGCACTGCCAGGGCCAGATCCTGGTCCCCTGAGTGCTTGGATACCAGGAGGTGCCATCCAGGGGAACAGAGGGAGGATTTGGGGGGGGGGGGTCATCACTTTCACACTGCTTTGCTCCCGCTGACTGCCCAAGTCTTTTTAACCAAAAGTGCTGCAAAATGCAGAAAATCAATGGGAAAATTAGGAAGGAGCGGTGGTGGGGAAATAATTACATTTACACCCTGTTGAAAACGCACAACCTGTGCATTGCGTCCTGACCCCAAAGCATGCCCCTTTGTGCAATGGCCCCCATATAAAGCCCTGCAGCCTAGTCCCCTCCTGCCACTGCAGCTGGAGTGGTCAAACCCCATTAAAGTTATCACTGCTGACAGGTGAAAAACTGGAAAAAAAAAAATATATAAAAAAAAAAAAATAAAAAGCAAAAAAGCACCCAAATGGGACCAGAGGGAGCTGGCAATGGGCACAACACTGCCACTGCATCCTTCACAACACCACCCCTGTTTGCTTTAAAGGACTTTTTGAAGAGTTTTTTTGGGGGTTCTTTGCAAGCTGCATGTTTGGGCTGGGGGGGGATGGCAGCCATGGCTCATCCCGCCCACGAGAGAAAGCGCCCAGGACTGATTCATGCAAAAGCGTGCACCCTGGCCGGGTGTGTATGTGTTTCTTTTTGCACAAGGGCTCTGCGGGAGCACTGGGGATGCATGGGACACTAAAGCCCTGCGCTGCCTTAGAGGTGACACGATGTCACTGCAAAGTGGCACGGGTGGCACCAAGGTTTGTTGAACTGATGGAAAGGGGGACAGGAGCTTAAGTGGCAGGTCCAGGGTGGAAATGTGATCGTCAGGGTGGAAATGTTATAGGCGGGGGGAAATCCTATACCCACAGGGGAAATCCTATATCCAGGGTGGGGGGGCGGCGTGGGGGGATTTGTATGTCCATGGGGAAATCCTATATCCCGGGTGGGCTTTGTCAGGGGAAATGCCATATCCAGGGTGGGCTTTGCCACCTCAGATGCAGCCAGAAGTGCTGTAATGCCAGCTGGGGCAAGAGGGTTAAAAAATAAAAATAAAAATAAAAATTAAAAAAAAAAAAATAATAAGGAGAGAAAAGGGGGGAAAAGGC
>CM021788.1:252-51141 GCA_011076525.1 Nettapus auritus | reverse complement strand
GATTTTTTTTTCTTTTTCTTTTTTTTCTTTTTTCTTTTTTTTTTTTTTTTTTTTAAAGGGGGGGGATGAAAAGGAGAAAAACCTTTCATTCTGCTGGATCTGCTCTCTGAGCTCTTTGGTGGCTGGGTGGCACTGGGGGCTCACCCTGGGGTGACGCTGGAGGGTGCAGCGCTGTGATCCCCTCTGTGAGCAGGAGGAAGCACCAGCTTCTCCCTTGGCTGTAAGAAACCTTCACTGCCTCCTGGAGAGGCTTTTGGGGGGACATAATGCTGGAGAAGTGCAGAAAGAGGGGTCTGCCTGCTGGGTCTGGGGAAAGGGGGGAGTTTCCTGCCCTGCCCCATTGGGATGCCGTGCAAAACTGGCTGCAAAAGGGATATTTGGGGTGCTTTCCTCCGAGCCCCGGCAGCACCCATGGGAGCAGCAGGGATCTTGGGGTGCAAGGCTTTGCAGCAGATCCTGGGGAGGGAATGGAGTTGGTTTGGCTCCTGGGTGCTGCACCCACACTCCTGCAGCATCGCCCCCCACAACAGCACAACCTCCCCCACCCCACATCCCTGCCACCATGCCCTGCACAAAAACAGGAGAGAGAAAAAAAAAAAAAAAAAAAAAAAAAAAAAAGTAATTAAAACCAGAAAGCCGGAGGGCGCGAGGTACATACGTTGCAGCAGTCCATGGTGGTGAGGGGCTCACGCAGGGGCTCGCTCTCCCGGCGCAGGTGGCAAGTTGAGCGGAGCTGCTTGCCTACGTAATGCGCTTCCTCGGGGCGAGCCTATCAGCCCACCTCCCCGCCAGCACTGCTGCTCCTGCCAGGCTTGGGCTTTAGTTTTTTAATTTTTTTCCCCCTTCTCTCTCTCTCTCTCTCTCTCTGCCTCCTCCAATTTCTCTTGCAGCAACTCCCCTCGCCTCCAACTCCCTCCTAATGCTTAAAGGAGCCGTCAGCCTGTGCTGGGGCTTCATGCAATATAAATCCAGCAGCACAGAGGATGCTATCAAATATTTAATGGGACGGGCTCTGTGCCTATGGCATGGGGCTTTGGGGCTCATAATAGGGCAGGGGGCTGTGCTTTGTGGTCAGCAGGGATGATTTCATAGGGTTGTGCCTGAATTTGCGCTGATTTGGGGAAGGGGTTGCACCGGGGTCATGCACACAGGGATGAACTTGCAGCAAGTGGGGGCGATGCGACTGTTTGGGGGTGATACTTAGCTCCCACACTGGGGGCTTTGCCCCCAGGTTTGCTTTTGTGGGAGCAGAAGGATACCTTCCCACACCAGCTCTGACCTACTTAGAGCTCAAACCTGAAGGAGGGCCAAGGATGAAGATGGTGAGGCCGGATAGGCACGTGGGGCATGCCTGCAGCAGCATCTGCTCCCCAAGTTTGGCATGTTTTCTATCAAAACATCTGAGCCTAGCCGCTTTCCCAGCCCCTGGGGGCAGTGTGCAGACCCCTCAGACCACACCGAGATGGGGGACCCACAGGGCACCTCAGGGGGTGCAGCCCGCAGCCCTCTGCATCACCCACCTCACATGCCTCGAATCCATTTTGGGGTTGCTAAGCAACCACACAACTCGCCTGTGGGCTCCGTGCACTGGTGCTCGCTCCAACCAGCCCCCAAAACACGCTGAGCCCCCCCCTCCACCCCGCAGCGTGGACAGGGACCCCCGGGCAGGCTGGCTCATGGGGCTGCACCTGCTGTCCCCCGCCACCAGCTTGGGGGTCTGGTGGCACCGACCTGCCTCTTTGATGGCATCACCAGTACCCCTGCTCACCATCTAGGTGGTCATCATTCCTGACCCATTGTCATCACCGTCCCCATTCCTGTCACTGTCACAGTCCCCACTGCCACTACTGCCACGATCCCCATCTCCACTGCTGTCCCCATCCCCTCCCTGTATCCCTGTCCTTATCACTACCACTGATCCCATCCCCCTCATCATGCCCACCCATGTCCCCATTCCCACCCCTGTCCCCATTCCCCATCCCTGCCATCATTCCCCTCATCATCCTCACCTGTGTCCCCATCCCCAACCTTACCACCATCAGCTGTCCCCATCAGCTTCATCCCTGTCCCCGTCCCCATCCCCATCCCCAACCCCATCCCCATCCCTGTCCCCATCCCCATCCTCATCCTCATCCTCATTTCCCTCATTGTCTTTGTCCCTGTACCCCTCCCCGTCCCTCACCCCATCCCCATCCCAACCTCCCCATCCCACTCCAGGGCCCACGAGGGGTTGGGAGGGGTCCAGAGCTACCACCCCCCAGGGTGCACCAGCCAAGGCAGCACACAGGCGAGCAGGGTGCTGGTCGAGCATCCCTTGAATCCCTGCGAGCCGCTTGCACCCGCTCTCCCTGAGCCAGTTTCGAGTTGCTGCAAATGCCACCTCTTCCCACCAGCTAGGGGAAAAAATAGCTGTGCTCCCAGCACCGATCTGCTCCCAAAAGCCTGCTCCAGCTTCAAGACAAAGGCTGCACTGCTCAGATGGCGCTTTTAGATGGGAAACCAATCCCCCTTCCCTTTTTAGAGCCTCCAGATTGATCACTGGCTCACGGCTGCCTGCTCCAGCAAAGCAAGATGAGGCATTTCTTGGGGAGCTGAGTGAAGCCGGGGTGATCTGTGCATCAAGGGGATGGCTCCAGGAAAATCTGTGCTAGTGGGAAGGCCCCCCCCAAATCACTGCAAAACGTTGGGAGCATCAACCAATTACATGCAAAACCTGAAAAATTCCACAGTTTGCGGGGAGCTTTGTCCCAGGTCCTCCCCAAAACCCCCTCCATCCACAGCCCCCCAGTCCTGGCAGAGCCTCTTAGCGCGGCAAATCCCGCAGGCTGCGGAGGAGGGACGCAAAATGCCAGAACATTTCTAATCATTAGCAGTGTTTTGAGCCTGAGCCAGCCTGTGCATTTTCCTACCAGGGTTGTTGCTCATGGTGGGGGCCCCCTGAAAACCACCCGCCCTGGGTGATGCTTTCCAGGCACTCAGCATCTCCTAAACACGACCCCGGGATGCAGAGGTAAAAACTCATGTCCACGCAGCGCAGGGATGGAGGTGGGTGACCATGCCGCACCTGCAGGGGATGGCACATCCCAACTTGGGGACACGCCGGCACCGGCACCAAGCACTTTGGGGAACGGCAAGGGGAGCTGCCAGGGCTCTGCCAGGGCTGGCAGTCGGTGAGGCGTTGTGGGGTCACCGTGCAGTGGCTGGCACCGGCCCCGCACAGGGTCCCCGCCAGCTGTCCCCGTCCCTCCTTCCTGTTTTTCTCAGGCTGCATATGGCAGCTCCCGACACCAGCTCTGTGGGGCGGCACAGCTTCCCCCCAAGGGGAGCGGAGCGGGGAAGAGGCTGCAGACCCCCCAGAAACGAGCAGCCCCCCCATCGCCCCTTTTTCAGGGATTTTGATTTTTGCTGGAAAAGCCTGGGTTTCGTTGGTGCTTCCCAAACACGTCCAGGAGGAATCACACCGGCCCCCCCCCTCAAAACATGGCAGAGCAGGAAGGTGGCTCAGCACCTCGTCCCCACTCTCGGTGGGGGGTGGTGGAAGAGGAGCAATGTCACGTCCCTCCTTCTCACAGGGACGGTATTAAATTTTGACAACCTCCAGGGATGCAGGGACCTAAATATAGAGCATTAAATATCATCGCACGGCGCGCATCTTTACAGAGATTTTCTCCCTCCTTCGGTTGTGCTGAAAGGGCAGGGTGCACTCAGACAAGCTCCTAAATTTGAGCTTTAAGTGGAGAGACCTCAGGTGAGAGCTGCTAATAACCGTGGGGACCTCGGGAGAGGATTATTTGCGGCATTTTATTAAGTTCTTATTATGGAAGTGCCTCAGTGGCAGCGCAGGAGATTATTTTCGGCCCCGTGAGACCACCTGGTAGGGAAATTCAGGTTTGCCAATCGTGGCTCCTCGTTTTGGGTTAGGACGTTTCCAAACGGGGACGAGGCGATCGCTCGGGCTGGGTCCCAAGGGAGGCGTCCCCGTTCCGGGGGCCGTGGGGCGCTCCGAGGGGGCTCCCCGCCTCCTCGTCCCCCCCGGCGGCGGAGCTCTCTGAGGGAGAGGCGAGGCCGGAGGCCGGGCTCCCCTCGAAGCTGCTCGGCGGCTCGGGCCCGTGCCGGAGCCGGGGGCCGCTGCCCGGCCCTCCCGGAACGGCCCCGAGCGGGCGGCCCCGAGACTCGAACCGGCGGCGACCCCTCCCCGCGCCGCCGCCAGGGGGCGCTGCCCGGCACCGCCCCTCCCCTCCTCCCGCCGCGCCCGCGCAGAAGCCGCCCGGGGCCCGACGCGCGGGGCGCCCCCGGGCGGGGCGAGCGGGAGGGCCCGGCCCTCAGGCCCCGGTCTCAGACCCTCCCCTCTCCCCCCGGGCCCAACCGGGCCTCGCCGGTGCCGCACGGCGCGGGGAGGCGGCCGCTGAACCACGACCGCTGGGCACCGGGCAGGGGAGGGGCGGGGCGACGCCTGCCCGGCCACGCCCCCTCTGAACCCGCCCCCCCGGCCGCGGCTCGGCCGCAGCCGTGCCAGAGCCGCGGGGCAGGCGGGGAGGAAAACGAGGCCGGCTCCCTCCTCCCGTCCCGGTCCCTTCAGCTATTCATACACACGTTAATGAGGTCTCACCTCAGCCTTCTCCTTTCCAGACTAACCTGGCCCAGTTCTCTGAGCCTGTCCTCATAGTGGTGCTCCAGTCCTCCTCTGATGGTCTTCGTAGCCCTCTTCTGCTCTCACTGCGGTAGCTCCGTGTCCCTCTGGTACTGGGGAGCCCAGGACTGGACACGGTGCTCCGGGTGTGGCCTCACCAGGGCTGAGCAGAGGGGGAGGATCACAGAATAGTCTAGGTTGGAAGAGACCTCCAAGATCACTGAGTCCAAACTCTGACCTAACGCTAACAAGTCCTCCACCAAACCATACCCCTTAGCTCTACATCTAAACGTCTTTTAAAGACCTCCAGGGACGGTGACTCAACCACTTCCCTGGGCAGCCTATTCCAGTGCCTAACAACCCTCTCTGTAAGGAAGTTCTTCCTAATATCCAACCTAAACCTCCCCTGGCGCAACTTTAGCCCATTCCCCCTCATCCTGTCACCAGGCACATGGGAGAACAGAACAACCCCACCTCGCTACAGCCTCCTTTCAGGTACCTGTAGAGTGTGATAAGGTCACCCCTGAGCCTCCTCTTCTCCAGGCTAAACAGTCCCAGCTCTCTCAGCTGCCCCTCGTAAGACTTGTTCTCCAGACCCCTCAGCAGCTTCGTAGCCCTTCTCTGGACTTGCTCGAGCACCTCCATGTCCTTCTTGTAGTGAGGGGCCCAGAACTGGACACAGTACTCGAGGTGCAGCCTCACCAGAGCCGAGTACAGCCAAGTACAGGATCACTTCCCCTGACCTGCTGGCAATGCTCTTCTGAATGCAGCCCATCGTCCCGTTGGCCTTTGTGGCCACGAGGGCACACTGCTGACTTGGGGTCAGCCTGCTGTCCACCAGGACCCCCAGGCCCCTCTCTGCAGAGTTGCTCTCCAGCAAGTTAGCCCCAGCCTGTACTGGAGCTTGGCATTATTCCTCCCTAGGTGCAGGACCCTGCACTTGCCCTTGTTGAACTTCATGAGGTTCCTCCCAGCCTATCTCTCCAGCCTGTCCAGGTCCCTCTGAATGGCAGCACAGCCTCTGGGGTATCAGCCACTCCTCCCGGCTTTGTGTCATCAGCAAACTTGCTGAGGGTGCACTCCATTCCTTCATCCAGGTAGTTCATGAATAAGTTGGACAACACTGGACCCATTACTGACCCCTGGGTGACACTGGTAGCTACAGGCCTCCAACTAGACTCCGCACCACTGAGCACAACCCTCTGAGCTCTGCCATCCAACCAGTTATCAATCCACCTCACTGCCCATCTAGGCTGCACTTCCTGAGCTTGTCTATGAGGATGTTACGGGAAACAGTGTGAAAAGCCTTGCTGAAGTCAAGGTAGACCACATCCACCACTCTCCCCTCATCTACCCAGCCAGTCATCTCATCACAGAAGGCTATCAGATTGGTTATGCGTGATTTCTCCTTGGTGAATCCATGGTGACTACTCCTGATCACCTCTTATCCTCCACATGGTTGGAGATGGCCTCCAGGATGAGATCCCCCATCACCTTCCCAGGGATGAAGGTGAGGCTGACTGGTCTGTAGTTGCCTGGGTCCTCTTTCTTGCCCGTTTTGAAGACAGGGATAACACAGGCTTTCTTCCAGTCCTCAGGCACCTCTCCTGTTCTTCACGACCTTTCAAAGATTATGGAGAGTGGCGTAACAATAATATCAGCCAGCTTCTTCAGCACCTGTGGGTGTATTCCGTCAGGGCCCATGGCTTTGTAGATGTCGAGTTTGTTTAAATGATCTCTGACCTGATACCCTTAGACCAAGAGGAAGTCCTCCTTTCTCCAGATTTCCTCTCTCATCTCCAGGGTCTGAGATTCATAAGGGTTGATGTTAGCAGTAAAGACTGAAGCAAAAGAGGCATTCAGCAACTCTGCCTTCTCCGTATCCTTTGTCACCAGGGCATTCACCTCATTCAGCAGCAGGCTGACATTTTCCCCAGTCTTCCATTCTCTACTGATGTATTTGAAGAAGCCCTTCTTACTGTCCTTGATATTCCTTGCCAGATTTAATTCCAAACATTATTGGCCTTCCTTCTCACATCCCTGCATACTCTGACAGGGCCCCCATATTTCTCCCAAGTGCTTTTTCCACATGCTGTAGAATTCTTTGAGCTTTGCCAGGAGCTCCCTGCTCATCCATGCAGGTCTCCTGCCCCCTTTGCTTGCCTTCTTACTCATAGGGATGCACTGATCTTGAGCTTGGAGGAAGTGATGCTTGAATATTGACCAGCTGTCTTGGACCCCCCTTTCTTTCTAGGGTCCTTACCCATGGGATTCTTCCAAGTAGATCCCTGAAGAGGCCAAAGTTTGCTCTGTTGAAGTCCAGGGTCACAATCCTACCTTTTGCCCTGCTTACTCCTTGCAAGATCCTGAACTTCCACCATATCATGGTCACTGCAGCCAAGGCTGCCCCGATCTTCACATCTCCCACTAGTTCTTCCTCAATTCATTAATACAAGGTCCAGCAGCACAACTCTCCTTGTTGGCTTAGGTCATTAACATTAACATTAAGGTTGGCATTGAGGTATTAACGAAGACGTTAAATACTCTTGGACTCAGTGCCTACCCAGGCGGCACCGTCCTCATGACTGGCCTCTATCTGGACTTTTTCCACACTGATCGCCATACTCCCAGACCAGTCATTCAGCCAGTTTTCAGTCTACCTTACTGTCCACTCATCTAACCCATACTTCATCAGTTAGTCTATGAGGAGACAGTGTTACAGGAGACAGTGTAAAGTCCTAGTAAAGCCAAGGTAAACAACCTCCACTGTTCTCCTCTCATCCAAGTTCATTGTAAAAAGCTATCAGGCTGCTTAGGCACAATTTTCCCATTTGTAAATTCCCTGCTGACTAGTGATGATCACCTTCCTGTCCTCCATGCATCTGAAAATGGTTCTCAGCGTTAGTTGGCTCCATGAGCTTCCCAGGGACTGAGAAGTGACTGGCCTATAGTTCCCCCCATAGTGACCCCGACCCTCCCATCTCCAACTAATCCTTCCTCATTTGTTAATACAAGGTACAGCAGCACAACTCTCCTTGTTGGCTTCTCCACTACCTGTGTCAAAAAGTTGCAATCAGTGCACTGCTGGAACCTCCGGTATGACGTACCTAGCTATGTGGTCTTCCCAGCAGATTTCAGGCTGGTTGAAGTCCCCCAGGAGAACCAGGGTTTGTGACTGAGAGGTTACTTCCAGCTGTCTTAAGGCTTCATTTACCTCCTCTTTCTGATCAGGTGGCCCGTAGCAAACGCCCACAACAGTATAAGGCATGGTAGCCTGCCCTTTAATTCTTACCCATAAGCTTGCAACTCGCTCTTCTTCCACCCCTAGGCAGAGCTCCAAGTGAGCTGCAGCTCCTGCCCCAGAGCATCCTGGCCACGCACGCCCAGTGCAGCTTCATGCCTCCACCCTACACCTCTAAATTTAGCTGGAGGCATTGCAGTGTCACAAGCACCAAGCTGCTCCTGCAAGCCTGTTCCTTCTGGCATCATCTGCTCTGACACACTTGTCTTTAAGTGGTTTTTGTTTCTTTCTCTTTTCCCTCCCGCTTTTTCCTTGGCTTTTGGAGACCTGGAGGAAACCTGGGTCACAGAGGTGTTACTTCTCCACTGCTGTAGTCCCCACCGAGCTGCCAGAAGCTGCCTGGTCCTGGCAAAGGGCTCCATGTTCCACAAGAAAGGCTCCCTTCCACTCCAAGAGCATCCCAGCCCCTGCAGCTCCTCTTTCCCTTCCCTTCCCACCACCTTCCGGCCCTTGCTCTGCTGTAGCAGTGCTGGGTGGCCCCCAAGCCCCACTGCCCTCCCCAGCATGCCAGGAGTCATTCTAGGAGGGATTACTCCCCCCTACAGGCCTCTAGGGCTGAGAGCACAGGACACATCCCATCAGGTAAAGGGGCAGAGATATAGCCAAGGGCTCCTGTTTCACACATCTCTTTGTGACAGGAGTAAGTGTCTGCTGCAGAGGATGTCCTAGTTAGTAACAGAGAGAATGGCTAGGGAGTTCCTGGGTCCTCTCCCCCCCCCCATCCAATCGTATAACTTAAACCCTCATTTCCCACTCCTGCTGTGACATCAGGAAAAATTCTCATGGAAGCAGCACTACAGCACGCAGCACCCAGATGTCTGAGAGTTACTGCACTGTTTTATGTTTTGACCCTTTTTGACTGGAGAGGTGGGGAGGATTCAACCCCAGCACAATGGAAAGGGAGACAGGTGAGCTCAGCCCGGCTGCCACTGCCATATTACAGAGGCGATCACACCTGTATCAAAACCTGAGTTTAATGTACACAACCAATGCTGCTGCCATCAAGGAGGATGGAAGTGGATCCCAATAAAGCGACCAGGCTTAGATCCAGAAGCTGCTGGGGCCAGGCTCAGGCAGAGCTGAGGGAGTCACGGGTAGCTTTTCCCTTTGCTTCCACTCCAAGCTTCATTTCTGGATAGGGCAGGGAAAAGAGGAAGAATTCAGTACCTGGGCATTTGAGCCACCTCACACCAGCACCCAGGCTTTCTCCACCAGCTAGACCCAGAGCTGGTTGTGCCAGCCCTGCAGTTGCCATGCCAACAATAATGCTAAATACAGCTCAATGTCTCTTTTTTTCCATATTTATTCATTTTAAAACCACAGACCTCAGACTGCATATTCAGGGCCAGGAAAGGAGCGGAGGCATCCTGGCTCCCACCCTGCCAGGGATGAGCTGTTTTGCAGAGCCCAGAAACCACTGAGCTACTCCAGAAGATGGCAAAGGAGGTGCCCCCCACCTCCCCACAAAATCTAAGCACATGGTAGAGGAAGCGTTGGTACTTTGGGAGCCTGTCCACCACCCACAGCCGTGGTAACATTAGAATATTACACCAGCACCCCAAAATTTAAGGCTGAGCCCCCACCCATCAATAGGCTGGGCTGTTGTCTTCCTCAAAAATGAGGACCCTCCCAGTCCCCCAGTTTGCCCAGAGCCTGGGTTTAAGCTCTGCAGTTTTCTCAGCGAATCTGTTCCTATAGCAACCCCTGCCTACGCATGGGCTTGTGGTAGCATCACGGCCCTGGCTGCCAAACCAGTCCCCGGACATGAAAGGGTAGAGAAAGCCCCCTCAGTGACCCCTGCAGCACCCCGACCCTCTCCCAAAAGGCTTTAAGGTCTTGGCAAAAGGTTAAGGTACAGAGTGGACAGGTTCAGCCTCATCCACAAGGTAGGATGTGACGGCATGGGTGCTGAGAAGATGACAGAGAGGTCATCTCTACCCCAAAGACCTACCTATGGCCTCGCCATTGGCCACGGGCACACAAGCCTGGTATTTCGGCTTGGTGGCCTCCAGCCCAGCCAGCAGCGTCATGAAGTCAACAACGGTATCGATGTCCTGCTTGTCAGCAGTGGCCTCTCGCAAGGCGCTGACAGCGTTGAGGCGGCTGAAGGATGTCAGCTCGGAGATGTTGGCCCGGAGGAAGAGAAGGATGATGTTGAGGTCGTTGATGGGGCAGGTGAGCATCTTGCGGCTGAGAAGGTCAAAGGCAGGTAGCATCTCATAGACAGAGAGGAGCCCTTTGTCCCACTGGCAGAGCTGCAGAGCATTGTAGATGACCACAGGCATGAGGAGGACGTAGACACCACCAACCGTGAGGCTGATGAGCTGGAAGACAGAGAAGAAGACCAGCTTGCAAGGGATGAGTGGGGGGATATGGGGCTCAGCTTGAAGCAGCCCTGTTTTGATGGAGCAGCTGAACTCATCCTGAAAGAAGATGTTCAGATGGAGAAAGACCAGGTAGAGGCAAGTGGCAGCCAAGAACAAGAGCAGGAGAAGGTTCCTCAGGAGGTAGATGATGACCAGGGAGTGGGAGTGCTGCTTGCAGGCAAGGTAGCGCTCCAGCAGTGGGAACTCGAAGTACCTCTCCTGGCGAGCCCTGGAAAGAAAGCAGTGAGTCGAAGCCACCCCACTGCTTCACTGAAGCCACCCTGAGTGAGGATGTGGCCCAGATGCAGCACAGAGGGGCTAAAGAAGCATGTCCCCATCCCACCATCTCACCTCTCGTATTCCTCCCAAAACTGTTCTGGCTCAGTGCTGGACTGCTGGACCTTCCTCATGTGCTGTACCAGACGTACAGAGCGGTTGTAGGACTTATCCAGCTCGTCGATGATGAAGAGGAGATCAGAGTGAAGGGCAGGGGTGGCTGCGTAGCGCCACAGCAGGTAGGGCAGGTACATGAGCACTGCCACCACCAGCAGCGAGTACGGGAAGACCTGGGTGGAGAAGACCACCCCCAGGTTAGAGAAATCATCTTCAAGTATCCCCAGGGTAGAGGGATTTTAGGGGGCTGAGGCGCTGGACTACTTTGCTCCTGCAAGATCCGTCCCCACTGACATCCTGGTGAGACCCGGGAGTGCCCAGACACCATCTTGGTGGTCCCATCCTGGCCCACTGACATACCTTGAGAACCCAAAGGGACTTGGTGACAGCACGTCCTTCAGCATCAAAGCCATGGTGGAGGAGCGAGTCCCAGCAAGCCGTGTCAGCATAGGCAGATTGCTTCCCCGTGAAGTTGGAGGGGGAGAAGCAGCTGATCTGCGAGCCTACAAAGGACGAGAGGAGCTGAGCAGGTGGGACAGGGCTCTTTTTGAATGTCCTGTAAATGTCTGTCCTCCTGCATTTTCTGGCTGTCAGAGGGGCTTTACCGTCTCTTCCTGAACGCCTCCCTTTGAGCACAGCCATGGGTTCACAGCAGCAATATTTAAGCCCAGCCAAAACCCAGCACGAAACCAAACCCTGCAGCAGAACATCAGCCAAATCCTGTTCTGACTTGAGGTTGAGAAACACCCAACAGCTCTACCAGTGAAGCCCTGCGTCCCGCCATCACCAGCCCAACCCCATCATCCAGGCAAGCGCCAAGACAGAGAGGCACCCTGGAACAGTAAAGCCCCCAGAGAGCACCATGGGGAACCCCGACACCCCACCAGCAACTCCTCTGAAACAACCCTGCAGGAGTGCTGTAAGCAGAGCAGCAGAGCACACACACCAGTGCCTTTCAGAATGCTGGGGCTTTAGGATTGCTGTTCATGCACTCCGATGGCTACCAGAAATTAGATGAAACAATAAAACCCCATCAGGTTGATCAAAAGCAATTAAAATCCGCAATCAACTAATAGACCTGAGACAGAAAGCCTGGAAATCCCGTTGTAGGGGATTTCAGCATTCTGTCTCAGAGCGTGCCCGCGTGTGAAAACACCAAGCTTTCGCAGCACCCACCACCCCCACAGACCAAATCTGTCCCAGCAGCAAAATGTGATCGCTGGCTGGTTCAAACCCCCGTCCCCCACAACTCACCAGCAGAGAACTCCCGGGCAAAGGCCAGAGAGACGAGGAAGAGGGGCAACCCCACCGTGATGAACTTCAGCACGCGGTCACTCGGCAGCTCCAGACGCAGGCCCTTGGCACGGGAGCCGCTGGGGTCTGGGAGGAGGGCATCCGAAAGCATGTACTCAGCGGCTGTGTGTGACAGGGACATCTTTCTCTCTGGGATGGGACACGCCACAGGGAAATGGAAGGTGGTGCTGCTGCCTGGGGCTCTGGTGCTGTCTGAGGTGCAAACAGCGCGGCAAGTGATTTTGTATGTCTGAAGGCATCGCGTGCCAAGCACCGCCAGCCAGGCAGCTGGAAACGACAGCTTAGACAGTGCGTTAAATTGACTGATAATTACAGGGGAAGCCTTTCCCTGGTGAGGATGCAAATAGCATGCCCTGAAATAGAAAAAAAAACTTGCAGTCACGGCACCATGGCCAGGAAGACAGCATTCCTGCCCAGCCACCGCTTGTCCCACTGCATACCAGATCTCCGTGGTTTTACTCCCCTCTCTCATAAGCAGATGTATTTCCAGCAGCATGTTCATGGGGTGTGGGACTCCCAAGCTATTTTTGCCTCCTGTAACAAGCAAGTATGGGGCATCACCCTACCGAAAAGCACCAGCCAGGTACAGAGCGGTCCCATAGGGTACCAAGAGCTCTTTCCGGCAATCCTGCACGGCAGAGAGCTAGGGCTCCTGAAGGTCCTGCTGCACAGCCCCAAGACTTAGGGACAGGCCAAGGGACAGCGGGAGCTGAGATGTCAGTGGCTGCTCTACTGATGCAGAGCATAGGTTGCAATTCCCCACATGCCAGCTTTTTAATCTCTCCCTCTGTCACCCTCTCCAGCCTGGCACCATGGGACTGGCAGCCCACACGATCAGGGACAAGGCAGCAAGCTCCAGTGGGAGAGCAACGCAAGCAGAGGGATCTAGAAATAAGCAATATGGAAATCAGAAGGGGGTGGTGGGATGGATGGAAAAGAGAAGGGTAGAAAAGCTCCCCCACTCTGGCAGTACAGCTGCTGCCCAAAAAGCAGGCAGCCAAAGCCCCGTGCTGACAGCACCAAGCTGGGGGAGCCCTGGGCTGCTCAGCCAAGCCGAGGAGAGGGAGTCCCCACCATGCTGCAGCTCTGAACAGTCTCTCAGCACAGTCAAAACCCACAGCTGCTGCCAAATTTCACTTTTGCTGCGTTTTCAGACAAAGGGAGTCTCCAAATCAGAGTGCCAGGATGATAGACGGCACAGAAGGGATGAGCCAGGGAGGCCCTGAACCAGGTGGGGTTGCACCCACATGGGCTCAAACCTGCCCAGACACTGAGATGGTCCTGCCCTGCCCACAGAGAACCACACAACCTTCACCTCCGCAGGAGACGGGTCCTTTATTGCGCAGGGTCAAGTTCAAAACACAGACTGGGTGATGCCCGGTTTCTACCCAGCTTTATCAGCATGAACAAGAGGCTCCTGAGTGCACCTAGCCACACTTCTGCTCTAAATCAGGCCTGGACTGCGGGCAAAAGTGCACACAATGAAGCCAGCAATGCTGTTACCCATCAGGTGAGGTTTCTCCCAGGCAGCAGATACCACAGACCGCTTGCTGCAAGGCAGACATCACTGCGGCAAGGCTGGATCCAGCACTACCACGTGCTAGAGGCACAGAGATGCACAGGACCAGTGCTGTCCTGCTGCTGAGCCTCATCCTAGCTTTTATTAACGTCCAGCTCCAGCTTCTTCAATGTCCTGTGAAAGAAGACGGGTGGCTCACACACGAGGTCTATCCACTTGCCCCCACCGGCACCCAGCGGCAGGGAGAGGCGGCGGGCATGGAGGTGCAGGGGGAGGTGGCGAGCCTTGCTCTGCTCCAGCTTCAGCCTCCTCAGGGTGATTTCGGGAAGCTTCTGCAGTGAGGACAGAGAACGGCATGAGGACAGACCCAGCACCCCTTCCACAATCCCACATCAGCAGCCTGACCTCAAAACCCCAGCAGGTGCCACCAAGCAGCTGGTCTTTGCAACACTCTGTGGCACAGCACCTGCCTTACCTGGGGTGCCAGCTTGTTCCAGTGTGAGTATTTGTGATCCCCCAGTATTGGGCACCCCAACCCATAGGCCAGGTGAACCCGGATCTGGTGCTTCACTCCTGAGATGAAGAGGGAGAAGAGGAGAAACATCACATCTGCCCCAGTGGGCGTCAGCTCTGCACTTGCCATCCATCCACCAGCATTCTTGCACCAGATAACCCTGTGCTGAGACCGCTGGCAGCAAACCGTTACTTCCCAGAGCCTTGGCCAAGCCCTACAGCTTGTTCCTACTTCCAGGACTGCTCCTGACTGCACAGAAAGCACAGCCTGGGTGACAAAGCAGCTGCGTGGGTGGCACAATGCACAAACACGGCCAAACCTCACCTGTGATGGGCTGGAGCTCCAGCAGAGAGCAGGCAGATGAGCTAGCCAGAATGCGGTACTGTGTCACAGCGCTTTCAGCACTGCGATTCTTGCGAATTTTTAGCACCTTCCCGTCCTCAGGAGACAGGCGGTAGTTTGGAGCCAGTGTCATCTGAACAATAACGAGAGGGTGAGCCCATAGGAAGGGGAAGAAGGCATTCAAACTGTGGCTGAGAGAATGCTTGCTCACCTTGTAGTGAGGCTGGTGGCTCCGCACCTCCTTCTCCACCATGGGGATTTCCACAATGCCCTCAGCGGGGTCGGGGTGCCCTACGCTAATTGCCCTACGGAGGGAAAGCAGAGGTCTGTGGGGTGCAGCTCCAGCCCTTTGCGCATCTAGGATAGGAACCCTCCCTCATTCCTCTTCCCAGGAGCCAGCCCTAATAGGGGACCCGAGTGCTCAAGATCATATACCCATCACTTCCACAGAGCCTCACTTTCCAACATCTGCACACAGGCAATTCTCCCTTTGCACCCTGTCACAGACTTTTTTCCTCCCAAACCGTTCCTACCAGTATATCTTCTCCACCTGGCGAGTTTTGAAGAGGAGTCGGATCCTATCTGCTGCCTCCTTGCTCCGCGCCAGTACCATGACACCCGTGGTCTCTTTGTCCAGCCGATGACACAGGTGCAGAGGTTCAGCTCTCATGTTTTGCAGCATCTTGGCCAAAACTGGCAGCACATCAGTGATACAGTTCTTGATCCCAGGGC
The DNA here is from genome assembly GCA_011076525.1 of Nettapus auritus. Taxonomy (NCBI): domain Eukaryota; kingdom Metazoa; phylum Chordata; class Aves; order Anseriformes; family Anatidae; genus Nettapus; species Nettapus auritus. Next base: position 36,030 of record CM021788.1, on the reverse strand, counting down.
CACCTGCATAACCCACAGGCAGTAAGGGCAGGTATTCACATCCTTGTCTAGCTTAAATTAACCCCACAAGGCAAGATGAATGGGCTGCGAGATATAGCGGGATTATAACAGCGATCAGTGAGAGACGACACTAAGCCTTTCTTCTACAAAACAGCTGCTAAGGCAACTCAATTTGAGCCACGATCTAAAGATGGCAAACACCCCACACCTTTCCTTGGAGCTGAAAGGATGAAGGAAAACCTCAGCACAAAAAAGCCAGAGACAGAAGACCCCCCTGGCACCAAGAGGGGCATAGCTGTTCTCCCCTGTTTTGTACCACCTCCCAGCGCGGCGTTGCCCACGGGGGGGGGCCCGGCAGCCGTTCCAGGCAGTGGGCCGGGCTCCGCGCTGGCCCCGGGCGCCCCTCACCGTGCACGGGGAGGCCGTAGGGCTTGTTGAGCACCACCACCTCCTCGTCCTGGTACACGGCTCCCTGCTTCAGCGCTCTGGCCAACACGTTGGGGTGCACCAGCTGCAGCGCGGCCAACTCGCGGGCCCGCCTCCGCGCCGGGTTCCCGGACACCTGCGGGGGACGAGAGGCGGAAGGACGGCTCCCGGCGGTCACTGCCGGGCACCCCGCGGAGCGAGGGGACCCCCGGTCCGCCCGGGCTCACCTCCCGCTTCTCCTCCTTCTCCTCGCTCTGCCGCGCCCGCAGCCGCCCCGCCAGCCGCTCTGCCCCTGCCAGCCGCTCTGCCCCCGCCGCCCGCCTCAGGGCCGCCGCCGGTTGCCGCCACAGCGCCCCGCCGCTCGCCGCCGCCATTTTCCCCTCCCCTCCTTCCCCCTCCGCCCTTCCGGCCAATGGCGGCGGCGCGAAGGCGGTCCCTCGGCCTCCCCACCAATGGGGAGAGGCGGAGGGAGATGAGCGACAAGGCGCAAGGCCAATGGGAAAGGCGCTTCAAAGCCCGTCCCGCCCTTTCGGCCGTTTGAAGGCGGGCGGCGGCTGCGGGCCGGTAACGGCCGCGGCGCGAGGACGGGAGCAGCTGAGGGGCGGCAGGTACCGGGCTTCGGGGGGGGCCGAGCGGAGCCCGCCGGGTCCCATCCCTCTTTCCGTAGTGCATGGGGAGGCCCCGGTACCTCAAGCCCGGGGCTGTCGCACCGCAGGGGGCTGCTCTGAGGAGGCCAACCCCCCCCCCCTCCCCACCCCCACTCGCGCCCCTCCGCAGGCCCCGACACAGCAGCGCTTTACCCAAATTAACGGAAATTTATCAAACTCGCAAGAGGAAATGGAAAAAAAAAGAAAAATAAACTAAGAAAGGCGAGCATCCCTTCAGGAGTCGCCGCTCGGTGAGTCGAGCTCCGGGCCTCCCGTGGTGCAGAGCCGCTTGGCGGCCCGCTCGGCAGCCTGGCTGCGGCCCCTGCGCAGGCAGTGCTGGATGCGGGACTCCAGCCCCTCGCACCTGGGCCGCTCCAGTAAGGGCTTGTACGTCCGGGCTTTGACACCTTCCATGAAGCTGCTGGCCTGGTTTTGCACTAGAGGCTTCAGATCTCCCCAAAGGACAGTAGTAGTGACATCCCCTGGGCCTGCGACACAAGTGAAGAAATAGCAACGCTTAATCTGTTTGATTATCCCCTCGTTTAGTTTTTTTGAAAACCTGTTAATCCTATCCCTATATTGTTTCTGCCATCTTTTTACCTTTCTCTGCAGCCACTGGAGCGGCATCCAGGCCTTGCAACATGTTGTGCAGCACCTGAGTTTTGACTGCGTGGCTGGCCCAGAGCTGCTGCAGGTGGGTAACGTTGAACTCTTGTACCTCCCGGTCATAGATCCACTGAATGTTCTCAAACTCACAGTTATACAGGACCAGGGGAAACTCCACTGCCATGCTAGGGAAAAGGAGAGAAGGTGTTACAAACAGACGGCCAAGGGTTTGGAGGCATGCTAGAGAGGGCCTGTGATAAAAAAGGATCACAGGGCTAATGCAACAGCACAACAGTCGGCTCTTTCTGCTAACGACAGTGCTGCCTCTCACAAAACTGCTTTTTTGAGTTGTTTTTTTACCAAATATCTAGGGCTAAAACCATCAATAACTTGTCTAAGACTAAAGCAGTAACAAGAAAAGGGGATCTTTAATGCTATCTCACAGAGAGGCTGCTGGCAGCTTGCTTCCTTCCTGTGCAAGATGGCTTTTCAGGCTGGCAGAAGAGGGCTTTGCCAGCAGCGCTTTGCACACAGCGGTCTCTTGAGAAGCAGCCTGGGAGGTTTCCTGAGCTGTCCATACCTGTACTGTGGTTTTCGGGGGTTCTTCTCTACATCCAGCAGCTCGTCAATGATTTCTGGGCTCTCCATCCTCTGCCCGATCAGGAAGAGGATGGCCATCATGCAGCGCACTTGGTGGTAGAGGAATGCCTGTCCCGTCACCTCAAACTGGCATAGTCGAAAAGGGTCCCGCAGCCCAGCTTCAGCTCCCCCGTCCACCCACGTCACCTGGGCGCTGAGAATTGTTCTCTGGAAGTTGATCACACCGTTGGCCACATCCATTTTACACAGGTTACGGAAATCATGTGTCCCCACGTACCTCTGGGCGGCAGCGTGCATGAGGGCCATGTCCAGGTCCGCGCAGGGAAAGAAGTAGCGGTAGGTCCTCCTGAGGCAGCTGAACCGGGCGCTGAAGTCAGGCTCCACAGGGGACCAGGCCAGCACACGGATATCTGGTGGGAGCACCCTGTTCAGAATATGGGTGTAGCGCAGCTCTTCCTCTGATTTACTGCTTTTCCCTTCTGAGTCATCCTTGCAGCCATTTAGTTTCTTCGCCTCTGACAGGTTTGAGCGAAGATCTAGGGAAATCACCTGCAAAATTGGGAGAACTGGGATTAGGTAGTGGATGGGTGTACTTGGCATGTAAAGCCAAGTCTTCCTACACCTCTGCCTTACATTTTGGTAGAAATTCAGGATCTCCTACAGAGGAAGGTATCTTAAATGGGTCTGGTCTGTCTTACCACTCCTTCCTGTGGGTAAAACTGCAAGCGCCTCTACTAAGCTTCCTACCAGATGCTATGAATTCCTTTAATAAAACAGAGAAACTTGCAAACTGCCTACATAGCATGGTCTCTAAATGGCTTCAGTTATAATCAGTCTGCAAGATACACGTGCTTTTTTTTTTTTTTTTAATTCCTCCCACCTCCCCCCTGCAAACTGGAGATCATGACTTGAACCCACTGACAGTTCAGCTGGCTGAGAAACCTAGCACGGGAACAGGTGAATTAACACTCGCAGGTTTGTGAGCGCATCAAGCAGCACATGTAAAGGCGCTCCGTGCCTTTATTTCACGTGGTTTGCTTTGTGACCTAGAGCAGATGAGTGATGCAGGTTAAAACCATCCCAGCAAGGCAAAAGCTAAGCGCAATCTGCTCTCAGAGCACAAGCAGGAGGAGGAAGAGGAGGAAAGCAAAGCCACCCTAAAGCTCTGATGGCAGCGTGAGGAGGCTGCGCCTTCCTGATGGCTCCCTGCCACCATGTGGGCCAGCTGCTCCCCTCCCTCCAGCTCCCACTCCCACGCTCCCTTCCGCTGGCTGCAGCTCTCTTCAGACCCTTCTGCACGGGAATTCAGCTTTCTCACTCCAAAGGAAGCCATCCAGTTATTATTTTTGCTATGTTAGTGAGTTAACTCAGCCGAGAGGGGTCTGCCAAGCATTGCAATTGGCACAGGAAGAGCAACATGTGCATGCGGGGAAGAAGGGGCATCTCCCCTTTTTGGCAGTGCTGAGCTGTTCTGATAGCTGCCCTGGCTCAGGAAATGGCAGCCTAAAGTGCATTTCATCCTCTCCTGAAAAAAACAGCGGTAATAATCTATTAGTGTCTGAAAAAGTTCTTTAAAGACAAATCCAACCTACGCTGCCATGTAGCGAGCACCGGGCTCATCAACCATTCATCGCTAATCCCACAGAATCTCCATCCCGAGCTCCCCGCGCTGGAGCTTGTAAATCCATCCTGACCTGCCCAAAGGCACTGACTCCTTTGTCTGTCCGCCCGCAGCGGTGATAGTTGGAGGTCTGTCTGTCATCTACCAGGCGCGTCTTCTTCAAGGCTTCAAACAACTTCTCTTCGATTGTGTTGCTGGTGTTCTCCTGGCTGGCAAAGCCTTGGTACCCCCAGCCAAGGTAAGCAATCTTCAGTGCCACGTGCCTGCGGCTGTAGGCGCTGAAATCAAACGGCCGCTGCTGCTGCTTCCTGGGTTTCCTGGAGGCTGAAGCAGTGTCTTTTGCCGCAGTGGCCTCCTTGCCCTCCAACAGCTTGTCCTGCAGTCGCTTCACCTCCTCCTCCAAGTCCTGCACCCTCTTCAGGAGCTGCTCTCGATCAGTAGCCCCGCTCCCATCTGCCATAGTGAGTGCGTCCCTTGGAGTTCTAGTTGGTGGCTGGTAGCTCCTCGGGTCCTGCAGAGAAAGGAGAAAATCTGTGTTTCTGCCTTTTTGTACAGTTTTTATTATACATGTGCCTGTAGGCTTTCTGTAAAGGAATTATTACCGGCACAAGGATTCTTTTGCCTCTTTTTCATCATCCAGCGTCCCTAGCAACATGTGGGAACAGTCAAGGGGCTTAGCTGGGGCAATTTTATCTTACTCAAGGCTCCAAATCTCTTTGGCACTTTTAATCGCTCGTCTTCCTCCAGCCACCGCTGTCAGACCAGCTCTGCTCCAGCAGCCCAGCACGGCAGCAGCACATTCCCACATTTCCTGTGCAAAGCTGTCACGGAGCGGTTCCCGTTCTCGCCGTGTGCTCAGCTAGCATCAACACATCAGACAGCCTGCTAACAGCTACCAGTCATCTCGCAGCACCATCTGCTCTAACATTTCATAATGGCATCGCTGCTACACGATTGAAACTTGCATTTCCAAACCTGTTTAATGGCATAAAGATAGCCCCAAATCCGCACGCTGAATGTGAACAGTGTCCACGTCCCTTCTGCAGCCAGTCTTGAGGCTTACCTCAACCAGACCCCCACGCAACTCCCTTTGTTCCTTGAAAGGGTGGAACACCCTTTCTTCGATGTCCCTAGATTTAATCACAACGAGATTACGGTGTTTTTGAAAGAACATAGTGGTTTGCATAAAGGGAGAATCAGCTTTCTCAGAGCCCCTTTTTACATGCCTTTGTCCAGCTTGGATGTACTGCAAGACATTAACCACAAGTTTATTTTTGCAGGATCCACCCAGCCCAGCAGAAACCATGGAGAACACACGGGGAGCAGACAGGTATAGATGGGCCACTCTGAGCGATGAGGAGCAGCAAGGCAGCAGCGAGAGCTGGAGTTTACCCCCCCACTGTGACCCCTACACTGTGGCCATGGGGCTGAAGCCAGCCCTTCCTACGTTTGCAGAGCCCACCGCTGCACCGTGGTCCCCTGGGAGCTCAAGGAGGCTGGCAATGAAGAGGAAGGTGCTGAGGCGGAGACCCGATGGAGGAGTTGAGGTCTCCGATGAGTCAGTCATCAGCACATGGGAGACCAGCGATGAGGTCTGGAGCCTGAGACAGAAAATGTGTCAGCTGAGCACTGGCCCAGAAGACAGCCTCTCTGAGGGGGAAATCGAGACAAGCAGTAGCTCCCTCGAAGAGTCCGCCCTGGAGCCTTCCTGTCACCGACAGACCCCTGGGGATGGTCCCCCCATTCTTCTTAGGGTCCTCCAGGGCTCTCCCACCTCTCAGTACAGGGCCACGCCAGGACCACCCAAGTCCTTCATTCCGCCACGGTTAGAAGCACTGGGCCGAAACCGTGGCAAAACCGATCGGGTTGCCAGGTACTTTGAATACAAGCGAGAGTGGGAGAGGTTCCACGTGCCAGGCGAGGACCAGCGGAAGGACCTGCGCTGGGGCATTCGGGAGCAGATGCTCGACCGGCCTGACCTCCCCAGCAGGCCGCAGCGCACCTGCGTCCCCAATGCCTACACGGTGCCCACGAAGAAGAAGAGAGCTGCCCTGCGCTGGGAGGTGCGCTGGGACCTGGCCAATGGCCTCATCCCCCGAAAGAGCACCTTTCTCTGAAGTCCTGCAGCACCCACACTCTATTCACAGATGTCTTTCCTCCTCCGGGCCCTCAACAACTCTGAAAATCTCCTTTGTGTTTATAAAGGTGTGTCGGTTATGATGTACAACTTCACCCAGCTCCTCAGGTTAGGGGGTTATGAACATCTTTGCTTCTCTATTACATCGTGCCAGGCTTCATTTGGAGTAACTATCAGAAGGTACAGGAAGCAGACAGGGTAAACCCACTCAAATTACAAGACTTTCACGCTCTAGAGAATAAACAATAAAATGAGGCTTGTGATTTTTGCATTGAATTGTGGCAGTTCCCCTGAATCGGTTGCCGCGTGAGCTGTTTTATTTAAGGCGTCTTGGCAATATGCTTCTTTAATAAAGCGTGCGAGAAGATCTGTTGTAGCTGCGTGGATTAATTAGAAAGACCACGTGGCGCAGGATTCTCCGGAAGCTCACAGCGAGCGTGTATCGTCCCGGGCATCCCCTTGCACCGCCGAACTCCAAGCTCCCGGCTCCCTTTTTTTATTTTTTAACCTCATTTTGACAACCACCTCTAGGGCGCGCGTCGCCGCTCCGCGCGCTCGCCGATTTCGGAGCGGAGACCCCGGGATCAAGGCCGAGCCCCCCCCGCTCCTCGGCGCCGGGGCCGGGGCCGCCTCCTCCCGGCGCTGCCCGCCGCCCCCGGGCCCGCCGCCCCTACCTGCTGCCGCCGTCCGTGCCGGTCCCGGTCCCGGTGCCGCTGCCCCGGAAGCGCCCGCCCGGGGTCAGCCGCCCCGCCCGCCTGGTGAACGTTGACGAGCACGGAATATTCATGAAGCTCCCTCCCGGGGGTGGGGCTGACGCCGGGCTTGATTTAAAACCTAGAAATCCCAACCCAGTTGAAGTCCAGCCCAGGACTGGAAAGTCCTTTGTATTTCTTCTTCCCCCTTCCCCCTTTTTTCCTCTTTTTGGCCTTTTTTTCCTGGTTCAGGACCATCTGGAACGAGGCAGAGCTGGTTCTGTCCACAAAAGGGTTTTATTTACCCTAATTCATCCCAGCCCTTTCATTATTCACCAAAAGGGAGGCACACGCCTCAGCAGCTGTCCACCCTTCCCATTCTGCAAAGGACGCGTGAAAATCTACAAACCAACCTGACTTTCCATTTTGATTACATTTTTACCATGTACTGGGCTGAGACAAGGGCTGGGGCCAACCAAGGGCACAGGCACAGCTAAGGCAGGACTTAGGGCTCGCCGTGAGGCTTATGGCTCCATGGCCATGAACCCTAAAGCCAGGACGTTGCCACCTGAACCTCACTTGGACCAGATGTGCATCTGACCCGTTGCCACAACCCTACTGTGGTATGGTGTGTCTGGCCAGGGCACCGCAACCCAAGCTGCACCACCACAAGCTGGCTGCAGCACTGTAGTCCAGCTGTGCTATTGCAACCCAGATGTGTGGCTGCGATCCAGCTGTGCCATTGTACTGGGTCTGGCTGGGCTGTTAACTTTCCCTTTGGCAGCCCATCCAGTGCCATGCTCTGCACTTGGAGCTAGGACAGCAGCGTTATCACACCGGTGTTGTGCGTGCTGCTGAGCAGGGCTGGCACAGCATCGGGACTTTCTCCAACCCTCCTGGGGGGTGGGCAAAAAAGCGAGAAAGAAACATCCCCGGGGCAGCTGGCCTAACCCAACCCAAGGGATATTCCATCCCGTGTGCTGTCACACCCAGCAATAAAAGGTGGAAGGAGGAAGAAGAGGGGAGGGGTGGGCTTTCGTTGCCAAAACGTCTGTCCTCCTGGCGAACACCGGCTGCGTGCGGTGAGGCCCTGCTGCAAGGCCGTGGTCAGGCAGCGCTCATTGGTGGGAAGCAGAGAATCATTTCTTTCCTCTGCACTTCCACACTGCCTCTACTTGGTTTGTTTTGCTGTTCCCTTTCCCCTTTCCCTTTTTCCCTTTAGTTGAATTGTTAATTAATAATATTTCCTTAATATATATATATTTCCCTTTAATGAAATTATCCTTATCTCAACCCAGGAGTTGTTCTTCCCTTTACTTCTTCCCCTCCTCATCTGAGGAGGGGGAGTGAGAGTGGTTGTGGTGTTCAGCTGCCCAGCACGGTAAAACCACCACAGCCATCCCGTTCCAGCCATGCACTTGCATTACAGCAATGCTCCTGTGATCCAGATGTGCTGTTACAAGCCAGCTATGCATTTGAGATTGCCTATCTATGCCATTTTAACCCAGACATCCAACTGTGATCCAGCTATGGCACTGACCCAGCAGTGACATTGCAGTCCAGCCATGTCACTGCAATCCAGCTGTGCTTCTGTGATCCTGCTTCAATCCTTCTATGTCATTGCCATCCAGATGTGCTTTTGTCACCCAGCTATGCCATGCAGTACTGCTCCATCCTGCTCTGGTGCAGCACGGCACAGGGGGTCTTGATGTCCTTGGGGTGCCACTGGATGACAGGGGACTGTGGCAAGGGAATGGCCATCACTGCCACCCAGCTCCCTGTCACCCTGCAAGGGGAGAGAAGAAGCAGTGTGGGGACAGGGACACAGCGCATTGGTGGAGACAGAGGATGCTCGTTAATTTCTGTCTAAGCAGTGGACATAGCTGCCAGCAGCTGATAGCGAAGTGGGCAGCAATATGAGGGGATGAGGGTGTTTGGGTGGGGATGGATAAGAATGGTCAGGACGGACAGTGACGCTCAGGAGGGATGAGAAGGTTTGGAATGGCCAAGGACAGTTACTAGGGATGAGGGGGTTAAGGAAGGCGGAGGAGCCTGAGGACAAAGACAGCTGGGAGGGCTGAAGATGGTGAAGGATGAGAGTGCTCAGGAGGTGCGAGGAACCTGGGGACAACATTAGTTGGAGAAGACAAGGATGCTGGGGAGGGCAAAGACTCAGGAGAGAAGGGCCACCCATCTGCCTTGGTGCCACCCACCCTCTTGCACAGGGCTTTTGCTAGTGGAAAGCTCATTTTGGGAGAAAAAAATGAAAAAAGCTGGATTTTACCTCAGCCAAGGGGGCTCTGGCTTCGCCATTGTGCTCCTGTCCCTCCTGTCCTTGGCAAGGGGACAAGGCCCTGAGCTTCCTCGCCCAAGAGCTGCCCCCTGCCAGTAAAAGGATTTGTTTCAGCATCCAGCCCCAGAGTTGACCTCCCTGCTGGCAGGAGAGGATTCAGGGGCACACAGGAGGCTGGGGCTGCTTTGCTCGCACCTGCAGCCTCTGTTGGCGTCCTTGAGGCTGAAGCAGAGGCTGTCAACAGCCACAGACGGAGCCCGGATGGAGCTGGCATCAAAGAGGAAGGAGCCCTTGAAGGAGCTCTCCAGGTTGCAGCAGGCACTGTCCCAAATCCACCCCCACTCACCTCTGCCTTTCACGGGGGTGCTGTGCACTCGGTCCACCTCTGAGTAAAGACACAGCCTGTGAGACATCTCCCCGGTGTCCCCCAGGTGTCCTCCCCCTTCTCCAGTGCCCCATACCCACCTTCTTTGCAGATGCAGTTCTGGAGTACTGGCAAAGGGGTGCTGGGCTCGGGAACCCCAGGGATTCCCCTGTGAAGGTCGTTGCAGCTGGGGAACATCACAGGGCAGAGGCTTGATGGCTCCGAGGATAGGGCTGTCAGGGCTGGGCACCCACGGTGCTGAGCCCCTTGCCCCCTGCACCCCAGGCTCTGTCTGTTCCGTGGTCCCTGCTGCCTGCAGAGAGGGAGGAGGTCTTAGCGCCCCCCCCCCCCCCCCGGGTGCTGGGGCTGGCCGCCACTAACTCGGGTGTGCTTTCACAGAGGATCCGCAGAGCCCCGGGGCCGACGGCTGCCGCCAGCCCCTCCCCGCGCTGCTTCGGGCCGAAATCCCCCAGCTTTGGGCGCGGGGGCCGCCCGGGGACCGCTCGCCTCGCGACGCGTCTCTGGCCGTGCCCGCAGCCGCAGCGCCACCCGCCCGCTCCCCGCCTCCTCGCCCTCCTCGTCCCCCCCGGCGGCGGAGCTCTCTGAGGGAGAGGCGAGGCCGGAGGCCGGGCTCCCCTCGAAGCCGCTCGGCGGCTCGGGCCCGTGCCAGAGCCGGGGGCCGCTGTCCCGGCCCTCCCGGCCCTCCCGGAACGGCCCCGAGCGGGCGGCCCCGGGGCTCGAACCGGCGGAGGCCCTGCCGGGAGGGGCGGGAGGAGGCCCCGCCGCGCCGCCAGGGGGCGCTGCCCGGCGCCGCCCCTACCCGGAAGCCGCCCGGGGCCCGACGCGGGAGGGCCCGGCCCTCAGGCCCCGCCCCCAGCCCCCCCCCCGAGAGCCGGGCACGGAGCCGAGCGGGCTGCGAGGCCCGGCGGGGCCCGCCAGGGGGCGGCGGCGCCTCGCAGCGGTGCCGCTGCCCCGAAGCCCGACGGGCCCCAGCGGAGCGTTCGGAGCTGCGTCGGCGGGCGGCTCCGCGGCTCCGCGGCTCGGCTCGTCCCGCGGGGTCGGGCTCGTTTGGCACCAAGCTGCGGTAAAACGGAATCATAAAGACGATTTATAATTGCCGGGGAGTTGTTGCTGCTCCTGCGCCAGAGCCCCTGCAGATTTATCGCTTACTTGCGATAAATAAATGCCACAGCAGGTGAGCAGGATGCCTACAAGAAGCAGCTTCATTAACTCCCAGGTGCTCACTGAGGTTAAAGACACAGGATGGCAAGGGGATGTCTCAGAGAAGCGACACGCTTTTGTCTTTCCTGTCTCCAGCAAGGGGACAGACATGGCCCTGAGACCCCTGGCCCAAGGCCTGTCCCCCACCAGCCTTTGGCCACCTGGGAAAAAAAAGGTCCCAGAGCCACCTCCCTGCTGGCCGGAGGTGATGCAGGAGGTCTGGGGGTGCTGCACTCACACCTGCAACCTCCACAGGCATCCTCGAGGCCAAAGCAGAGACTGTTGATGGCCGTGGCCAGAGCTGGGGTGAAGCTGACATTGAGCACAGGCCTGGCAATGAGCAGGTGACAGAGGTGTGGGGCCTGCACTTTGCTGCTGCTCACTGTGGTGGCACAGCAGCAGTGACACCGCACGGACAAGGACAGGACTCGGGGTGGCACAGCCCATCCAGAAGGCCACCTTTGGGGTGCCCTCCAAGCACAGAATTCCTGTGTGCGCTGCAGCCTGAGTCACGGCACTGGGTAGGCTGACCAAAGGTCATGTCAGCAGTCAGCCAAAGGGCATGCCTGTAGTCTGTCATGACCAAAAGTCATGACAGACTGCAGCTTGGACATTTCTCCCGCCCTGTGGATCTCCAGTGACATCACAGACCCACACAGAGAGAAAGGGAGCAAGGTGTTGACCAAACTCAGGGCCAAGGAGGTCTAATGTGATCTAATGAGTGATGACTGCGGGAATAATTACTTTTAGGCCTTTTGGCGAGGCTCTTCTACATACTGCTCAGGAAGCCATTGGCCATTGCTGCTGTCCTGGTTTTGACTGGGATAGAGTTATTTTCCTTCTTAAAATAAAGTTCCTATCTCCTTCCTAAAATAGAGTTCATAACTAAGTTAGTTTCCTTGCTAAAATACAGTTATTTTCCTTACTAGTAGCTGATGTAGTTCTGCATTTTGGATTTAGGATGAGAACGATGCTGGTAACACTCCAATATTTCAGTTGTTGCAGAGCAATGCTTACACTAGGTGACACCTGAACACACTGCTCAGTCCTACACTGCCTTCGGCTCCAAGACCTATTCCACAGAGCTGCGCCACGACAGGGCTGTCCCCAGCGCCTATCACAGCACTTCAGTTAGGCCCAAGTGCCAGACCTGGAATTCATTCCTGTTGAGTTTTATCAGGTTCCTGTCAGGCCAGTCCTTCCTCCTGACTTGGTTCCCATGAAGTGCATCCCTCTTTGGTGTCATCTACAAGGGTGGTGAGAGTTGTCTCCCTTGGGTGCCCCATTTGTTATTGCTTTCCAGCTAGGGAACAACCCATTCACCAATACTCTTTCAGCCCGATCATCCAGATGGTGTTTTTCCTGTCTGGTTTTCCAACCAGCCACCAGAACCTGGGCACAAGAACATTGTATTGTTGAGTCCAGTAAAGGGCCATAGAGATGATGAAGCATCTTGTATGTGAGGAAATGTTGAAAGAGCTGCAATTGATCAGCCTGGAGAATAGGAGGCTCAGGGGTGGATCTTGACAACGTATAGAAATACCTGATGGGACGGTGCAAAGAGGACAAAGACAGGCTCTTTTCAGTGGTGCCTAGTGCCAGGGCAAGAGGCAATGGGCACATTGGAACATGAGGGGTTCTGCCTGAGTATCAGGAAGCACTTCTGTACTGTGCAAGTGACGAAGCACTGGAGCAGGTTGCCCAAAGAGGTTCTGGAGTCTCCCTTCTTGGTGATCTTCAAAAGCTATCTGGACATGGTCCTGGGCTACAACCTACTCTGGGTGTCCTTCCTGGAGCTCTGGGTGACCTCCAGAGGTCCCCTCCAACATCAACCATTGTGTGCTTTTGTGAGAACTTTTTGCTGTGTGTCCTAAATCTAGGGAACAATATGGGGGACCCAGGTGTTCAGGCAGCCCCCAGGAGGAGGAATCTGGACTCCTGGAGAGGAGCTGGATGTCTGGGTGTGGTAGATGAATGAGGGGTGACATTCTCTGCTTTTAATATTTGTTAATGTGTTTTTTAATGTTTGTGTATATGTTTGCTACTGTCTACATGTTTTTTAATGAGCTTGTTATTGTGTTTGTTATTAAGTCCATTAATAATTTTATGAATACATTTTCAAAATGCTGTTAATATACGACAGAATCATAGAATAGCCTGTATTGGACGGGACCTTTAAAGACCATCCAGTTCCAACCCACTTGCCATTGGCAGGGACACCTCCCACTAAACCAGGTTGCTTAAAGCCCCATCTAGCCTGGACTTGAGCACTTCTAGGGATGGGGCATCAACAACTTCTCTGAACAACCTGTTCCAGTGTTTTACCACCCTCTGAGTGAAGAATTTAATCCTAACCTCTAATCTAAATCTCCCCTTTTAGTTTTAAACCATTCCCCTTTGTCCTATCTGCCTGAGTCAAAATCTGCCTGAGATGGAGTCACTCTCCATCTTTCAATAAGCGCCCTTTAAGAATTGAAAAGCTTCACTGAGGTCTCCCTGGAACCTTCTCTTCTTCAGGCTGAACATCCCCCACTCTCTCAGACTTTCTTCATAGGAGAGGTGCTCCCACCCTCTGATCATCTTGGTGATCATCTTTGTCTCCCTGTGTTACCATAGAAGTTGGTCAAATAAACTCTCTAAGACTCAGTTTGGAGTGTAAATTCAAAGATAAGTGCATACCATGAGTTTCTCACCTATTCTTTACAGGCATATCCTCATGGCCTAGGTTATCTTGCCCTCTCTCCCCCATCCTGGGATACAATTCTCTATGGTCTTACAGATAAGGCTGACTAATTAGTGAGTAAGGTAACATCAGACATACAAAGTTTCTAGTCTTCCTTCTATCTAACTAAACATAGTAATATATTTCAAATTTGGTTCTACTATTCTATCAGGGAGAGAACTACAGAGTCCTTCTGACTTGGTATTACCTGCTTTCTTCAAGGTTTCTTTGTTTTCTTCAACTCAAGACGACAGGATGGGGGAGAGAATTGGAAAGGTAAAAGTGCAAGAACTCATGAGTTGAGAAAAAGAGTTTACTATGTAAAGCAAAAGTTGTACATGCAAGCAAAGCAAAACCAGGAATTCATTCAGTAGTCCCCATCAGCAGGCAGGCGTTCAGCCACTGCCAGGAAAGCAGGGCTTATCATTCATAATAGTTTATTGGGAAGACAAATTCCATCACTCCAAATGTCCTCCCCTTCTTCCTTCTTTACCCCAGCCTTTTTTGCTGAGCGTGATGCCACATGGTAAGGCACATCCTTTTGGCCTGTTGGGGTCAGCTGTCCTGCCTCTGTCCCCTCCCAGCTTCTTGTGCACCCTCAGCCTCCTCGCTGGCAGGGCAGCACATGAAGCAGTCCTTGGCTCTGTGTGAGCATGGCTGCGCAACAACTGGAGCGTTGGTGTGTTAGCAGGATCATTCTTGTCCTAAATCCAAAACATAGCACTGTGTGAGCCTCTACGAAGAAAATTAACTCTGTCCCCACCATAACCATGATATAAGGGTATGTAGGAGAGTGTCTACTCCTTTAGGGGTACATGGTTAAGGATCATTTGCCATGGCAACAAGGGGAAGAAAGGGATGTAGTGATGGGAACCAAATCTAGTCAGTCACACTAACTTACGAGAGCATGTGAGAATGTAGGAATGTTTATTCAAGCAGGGTTATCTGATGGAGAATTTCTAAGCTGGGAGATAACAACAAGAAACAGACCTCTCAGTCACACTAATGGACAGGCTAACAAGCTGCCACACCACTTCCAAGAGAGATGAACCTTGCAACTGATAAGATGTGAACCCAGGGACCCTAAACTGGGAGAGTGCAGAGCTCGGAAAAACCATGAGGAGTGTACAGAGAGAACGGGGAACTGGAAGAACAAACAGGAAGATTAGACAGAAAAGGGTATAAAAGGGCTCGCCACTTGTAAATAAAAGGCCTGTCAGTACGCTTATCTGGCCAAGCCCTGTGGCAGGGGAGATGAGGAGGCAGCATTGCCCTCTATAGCAGTGAGAAGCTGGATTGTGTGGAGGTCTGTGTGGGGATGAATGAGGAGCTGACATAGAGCTGATGGGTCAGGATTACAGGGAGGGCAGGGACAGGGGACATTTTAGTAGGGGTCTGCTAGAGGCCATCTAATCAGGAAGACCAAGCAGGTGACGCCCTCTGTAGACAGATAGAAGCAGCCTCACATTCACAAGTCTTGGTTCTCATGGGGACTTCAACTGCACCAATATCTGTCGGAGGGACAGCACAGCAGGGCACAGGCAATCCAGGAGGTTCCTTCTCACAGGGATAGAGAAACCAAAGTGCAGAGGTGCTATGCTGGACCTCATTTTCACCACCAAGGACGGGCTGGTGGGGAATGTGAAGCTTAAGGGCAGCCTTGACTGCAGTCACCATGAAATAGTGAAGTTTTGTATTCAGAGGGCGGCGAGAAGGGAGCACAGCAAGCTCACTACAGTGGACTTTGGGAGAGCAGACTTTGCCTTCTTCAGGGATCTGCTTGGTAGAGTACCACAGGACAAAGCCCTGAAGGGAAGAAGAGCTCAAGAATGGCAAATATTCAAGGATCGTTTCCTCCAACCTCAGGAGTGATGCATCCCAACAAAGAGGAAATCGTGCAAAGAATGCCAGGAGACCTGCATGGATGAACAAGGAGCTTCTGTCCAAACTCAAGCAGAAAAATGAGGCCTACAGAAGGTGGAAGCAAGGACAAATAGCCTGGGAAGAATATAGAGAAGCTGTCTGAGCAGCCAGGGATCAGGTTAGGAAAGCCAAAGCCTGGTTAGAATTAAATTTGGCCAGGGACATCAAAGGCAAAAAGGCAAAAACAAAGAGTTCTATAGGTACATTGGTGATAAAAGGAAGACTAGGAAAATTGCCCAGCTAGCTCAGTCGGTAGAGCATGAGACTCTTAATCTCAGGGTTGTGGGTTCAAGCCTCGTGTTGGGTGCCTCGCTGAATTTTGTTTGAGGTTGGACTCGGTGATCTTGTAGGTCTCTTCCAACCTAGACTTTCTGTGATTCTGTGAAATTGTGGGCCTTCTCCAGAAGGAAATGGGACGCCTGGTTACGTGGGATACGAAAAAGGCTGAGACGGAACATAGTTCTGAAGCGAGTGTGGAGGTCTTCTAACTGCAGTTCCAATCTCCTGCGAGGGACTTGGCCGGTGAAGGACCGAAGTGATTGTTATAGGATTCGTGGGTGGGTGATATGTCCTAAACCCCCTGCAAGACACTCTTGCTAGGTAACCAAGGGCTGTAGGAATTGCCACAGTAAAATTCCTAGATGAGTCAGACAAAATCGAAGACCTGGGACCAGAGAGAAGGGAGCAAATTACCAGATATACCACCAGAAAGTCCATTAGGGATAATGATTAAAAATTGGAATGATAGGGGCCCCAAAGAAGGAAAAAGTAAATTAAAATTGGTGCAGTACTGCATGATAGAATGGCCAAAGAAACCTCTAAGACCACGTCTCCTGGCCTGTTTTTGGTTCCTTTGACGACTGGATTTGCCAGGCGTTGAATATATATGTTAATTCAAAGAAACCTTTTAGTCAGGAGGA
The DNA here is from genome assembly GCA_011076525.1 of Nettapus auritus. Taxonomy (NCBI): domain Eukaryota; kingdom Metazoa; phylum Chordata; class Aves; order Anseriformes; family Anatidae; genus Nettapus; species Nettapus auritus. The sequence continues at coordinate 19,858 of CM021788.1, read as the reverse complement.
GAGTGATTATGCGGAGTTATGGATTAGGACTTCATGTCCTTTTCCAGCCCCAATATTTACACTAAAAACAGATGAAAAGTTTAAGGAAGAAGAGGAAAGACAGCAAAAAGGAAAGGATGATGAATGGGTGAGACAAGGAAGACACTGAAACTTATCCAAATTAGTATTTAGCTACAGTTACATATATGGTAAAATAGCCTCATTATCGGGGATGTAGATAAGAACCTAAGAATATCCTAATTATAAGGGATGTAGATGAGAATCTTATGAGAAGCAGATGTAAAAGGGCGATATTGTTCAAGGCCAACGGATGAGAAGAGGACGAACAACTCGTTAGAGAAGAATGAACAACTTGTTGGCAGGAAACAAGGCAAAGATAAACAAAAAACTTCTAAATGGTGTCCAACAGAGGGTCAAAGTCCAGAAAGGTAAAAAGTTTAACCTCCTCTTCCTCGTTGCCTTCATCCTAAAAGACCCCTGCCCACGACCACCAGGCTCCATTGCGCAGGCGCAACCGGAAGGAGCTAAGGGCAGAGAGTATAGAAATGAGTACTTGAAAGAGGTCCGCCTTTTCGGGGAAAATAATGAATGTGTATTAGAGCTCATGTAATATGTAACAGTATTCATGTATAAAATTGTGAGAGACGACCAGGCAGGTGCTCACTTTTTGGGGGAAGCTATTCCCAGTGCGCCTGATGCACCGCAATAAAGTATACCTACTTTACAACCCTATGGTTGTGGAGTCTTTTCCGCGCATCATGGGAGCCATTGGATAACTTACCACCCCCATATCCTTACAATCTACCCCCAGCGGCGGCTCCCCCTCCAGTGACCGTGGTATCCCCACTGGTACCCCCGTTGCCACTGCCTCCACCACCAACAGACCCCTTGGAGGCAATCAGGCATCAGGTTTGTGGCAGTCGCATTACATCAGATGGCGGCGGCAGCGGCGGGTGTGGAGGAGTGGCGTGGTGCGTGGGGCGCGGCAGACCCCGGCGCCGTCCCACTGGGCTCTGCTCAGCCGCCTACTGCTGTCGGCATCCCCGCCTTGCCACAGGACCGCCAGCCAGGGCCTTTCTTACCTTTAGTACCCCTTTAAAAGTATATACTCCACACAATGTCAGAAGTTTTTTTTACAACAAAAAGCAGAAAAATGGTTAACAGATAGCCGAATCCTAAAGTTTGAAGCAATACTAATTGACTCCCCTGATTTAGAACTGAGGGTAACTTCTGCTCAGAGTCCAGCACAATTTTTGTTTGGAGAACCATCAGAAAAATTACAACATAACTGGTAATTGAGTCTCAGACTAAGGTGAGACCAGATTTAAGGGATACTGAGTTGGAGAAAGGAGAAGCATCGTTTGTAGATGGCTCCTCCCAAGTAGTGGAAGGAAAAAGAAAATCAGGATATGCAATAATTAATGAGTTCCTAGAACTGTTGGAATCGGGGCCTTTGAGCCCATGCTGGTCAGCTCAGGCTTGTGAGCTGTATGCCCTATGTAGGGCCCTGGAACTATTAAAGGGGAAAAGTGGGACTATATTTACAGATTCTAAATATGCATATGGGGTGGTCCATACTTCCGGGAAAATTTGGGAAGAAAGAGGTTTAATTAACACCCAGGGGAGGAATCTTAAACATCAAGAATTAGTAGTAGAAATTTTAAAGGCATTAAGAGAATTTGCCGAGGCGATCGGCTCCGGGGCAGACGTGCTCTGCAGCGGAGCGGGGGATCGGGACAGGCAGGGCTATTTTCCCGGCATCGAGGCCACTCGAGGCAGCTGAGGGAGCCTCCATGACCCTGCAGCCCTCGTGAGGGACGCTGACGAAATGAAGGCGGAGCCAGCAGCGCCCCCTCCCTGGCGGTTCAAAAGCAGCCCCTAGGGAGCGCGGGCGACCAGGAGCATGGCGAGGGTGGGCAAACAGGGCGGGGTGCGTCAGTTTGCGCAGGCAAGGCGAGCAGGGAGGGCAGAGCGATCCTGCCCGCCCCTAAGAACACCTCATCTGACAGCTTTTGACCACCAGCTAGGCCGCGATGGTCCACGCTTGGCAGAGAGTTCGCGCTAGAAAGTCTGTAGCCACCCAGACAGACTGCCCGCTCCAAAATGCGGCAGTTCAGGTCTCTGGGTGCAGGGAGTGCCAGAGCCTGCTGCTGCCATCTGAGGGAGGCAGAGATACTGTGTGCGTGAGGTGCGAGCAGGTGGATGACCTGGTCCGCCTGGTGGCAGAGCTCAAGGAGGAGGTGGAGAGGTTGAGGGCCATCAGGGAGTGTGAGAGGGAGATAGACTGGTGGAGCAACTCCCTGCAAGGCCCAAAGGAGAGGCACCGCGATGAGACTCCCCACATGGGGGTGGACCCCCTGCCCAGTCGCTGTTGGGCAGAGGGAGGGGACTTGGGAGTTGAGGAGGAATGGAGACAGGGCCCTGCTCGATGTTGCAGGAAACGCCCCCCCCCCACCTGCCCCACCTTCTCAGGTGCCCTTATGCAACAGGTTTGAGGCCCTGGAGCTCGAGAGAGCAGTGGATGAGGATGTGGAAGGAAGTTTAACCAGGAAGCCTAGGGCGAGGAAGTCTGCTCTATGCCTCAAGACTGCTCCCACCAAAAAGGAAAGAAGGGTGAGCGTTGTGGGTGACTCCCTTATCAGGGGAACGGAGGGCCCTATCTGTCGGCCTGACCCTACCCATAGGGAGGTCTGCTGCCTCCCTGGGGCCAGGGTCAGGGATGTTGCCAGAAAGCTTCCCAGCCTGGTTCGCCCCTCCAATTACTACCCACTACTGATAGTCCAGGCTGGCAGTGATAACATTGATGAGAGAAGCCTGAAGGCTATCAAACGGGACTTCAGGGGGCTGGGACAGTTAGTGGATGGAGCGGGAGTACAGGTGGTGTTTTTGTCCATTCCTACAGTGGCAGGGAGGGGTTCAGAGAGGACATGCAAAGCCCACATGATAAACACATGGCTTAGAGGCTGGTCCCAACATAGAAGTTTTGGGTTCTTCGACCAACGGGGCGCTTTACTTGGCACCCGGCCTGATGGCCGCAGACGGGTCCCAACTGTCTCCTAGGGGAAAACGGATCCTGGCCCAGGAGCTGGCAGGGCTCATTGAGAGGGCTTTAAACTAGGTAAGAAGGGGGATGGGGAAGAAACAAAGCCTGTTGGAGGTGTGCCAGGGGGAACAGTGGCTAGGCTGGGGTAGAAGGCAAAGGCTCAGCTGAAGTGCATCTACACTAATGCACGCAGCATGGGCAACAAGCAGGAGGAGCTGGAAGCCATTGTGCACCACGCGGACTATGACTTGTTTGCCATCATGGAAAGGTGGTGGGACCACTCTCATGACTGGGGTGCTGCCATGTCTGGCTATAGGCTCTTCAGAAGGGACAGGCAGCACGGGAAGGGGTGGTGGAGGGGCTCTCTATATTAGAGAGTGTTTTGATGTCACTGAACTTGAGGCTGGCAGTGACAAGGTAGAGTCGCTATGGGTTAGGATCAGTGGAAAGGCCAACAAGGCAAGCATCCTGATGGGGGTCTGTTATAGACCGCCGAACCAGGATGAGGGGACAGATGAGGAGTTCTACAGACAGCTGGCAGAAGTTGCGAAATCGTCAGCGCTTGTTCTTGTGGGGGACTTTAACTTCCCAGACATATCCTGGAAACACAACACAGCCCAGAGAAAGTAGTCCAGGCGGTTTCTGGAGAGCATGGAAGATAACTTCCTGACCCAGCTGGTTGATGAGCCTACCAGGGGAGGTGCCCTGCTAGACCTTCTGTTCACTAACAGAGAAGGACTGGTGGGAGATATGATGATCGGGGGCAGTCTTGGGCAGAGTGACCACGAAATGGTAGAGTTCTCTATTCTTGGCGAAGTCAGGAAGGGGACCAGTAAAACCTCTGTCTTGGACTTCCGAAGGGCTGACTTTGAGCTGTTCAGGACACTGGTTGGCAGAGTCCCTTGGGAGGTGGTTCTGAAAGACAGAGGAGCCCAGGAAGGCTGGGCGCTCTTCAAGAAAGAAATCTTAATGGCTCAGGAGCGGTCTCTCCCCACGTGCCCAAAGACGAGCTGGCGCGGAAGAAGACGGCCTGGCTGAACAGAGAGCTGTGGCTCGAGCTTAGGAGAAGAAAGAGGGTTTATAATCTTTGGGAAAGAGGGTGGGCCACTCAAGGGGACTACAAGGATGTTGCGAGGCGGTGCAGGGACAAAATTAGAAAGGCCAAAGCTCATCTGGAGCTCAATCTGGCTACTGCTGTTAAAGACAACAAAAGATGTTTTTATAAATACATCAATACCAAAAGGAGGACTAAGGAGAATCTCCACCCTTTACTGGATGCGGGGGGAAACTTAGTTACCAGAGATGAGGAAAAAGCCGAGGTGCTTAAAGCCTTCTTTGCCTCAGTCTTTAGCAGCAAAACCAGTTGTTCTCAGGACGCCCAGTACCCTGAGCTGCTGGAAGGGGATGGGGAGCAGAATGTGGCCCCCACAATCCACAAGGAGATGGTTGGCGACCTGCTGCAGCATTTGGATGTATGCAAGTCGATGGGGCCGGATGGGATCCACCCGAGGGTACTGCGAGAACTGGCGGAAGAGCTGGCCAAGCCGCTTTCCATCATTTAACGGCAGTCCTGGCTATCGGGGGAGGTCCCACTTGACTGGCGGATAGCAAACGTGACGCCCATCTACAAGAAGGGCCGGAGGGTAGACCCGGGGAACTACAGGCCTGTTAGTTTAACATCAGTGCCAGGGAAGCTCATGGAACAGATTATCTTGGGCGTCATCATGTGGCAGTTGCAGGGCAAGCAGGCGATCAGGCCTAGTCAGCATGGGTTTTTGAAGGGCAGGTCCTGCTTGACAAACCTGATCTCCTTCTATGACAAGGTAACACGCTTAGTGGATGAGGGAAAAGCTGTGGATGTGGTCTACCTTGACTTCAGTAAGGCATCTGACACCATTCACCACAGCATTCTCCTGAGTAACCTGGCTGCTCATGGCTTGGACTGGTGCACGCTTCGTTGGGTTAAGAGCTGGCTGGATGGCCGGACCCGGAGAGTTGTGGTGAATGGAGTCAAATCCAGTTGGAGGCCGGTCACTAGTGGAGTCCCCCAGGGCTCGGTACTGGGGTCAGTCCTCTTTAACATCTTCATCGATGATCTGGATGAGGGGATCGAGTGCACCCTCAGTAAGTTTGCAGACGACACCAAGTTAGGTGTGTGTGTCGACCTGCTCAAGGGTAGGAAGGCTCTGCAAGATGATCTGGATAGGCTGGACCGATGGGCCGAGGCCAACAGTATGAAGTTCTACAAGGCCAATTGCTGGGTTCTGCACCTGGGGCACAACAACCCCAAGCAGAGCTACAGGCTGGGAGACGTGTGGTTGGAAAGCTGCCTGGCAGAGAAGGACCTGGGAGTATTAGTTGACAGTCGGCTGAATATGAGCCAGCAGTGTGCTCAGGTGGCCAAAAAGGCCAACAGCATCCTGGCTTGCATAAGAAACAGTGTGGCCAGCAGGTCCAGGGCAGTGATTGTCCCCCTGTACTCGGCTCTGGTGAGGCCACACCTCAAGTACTGTGTTCAGTTTTGGGCCCCTCACTACAAGAAGGACATGGAGGTGCTCGAGCGAGTCCAGAGAAGGGCTACGAAGCTGGTGAAGGGTCTGGAGAACAAGTCTTACGAGGGGCGGCTGAGGGAGCTGGGACTATTTAGCCTGGAGAAGAGGAGGCTCAGGGGCGACCTTATCGCACTCTACAGGTACCTGAAAGGAGGCTGTAGCGAGGTGAGGTTGTTCTGTTCTCCCACATGCCTGGTGACAGGATGAGGGGGAATGGGCTAAAGTTGCGCCAGGGGAGGTTTAGGTTGGATATTAGGAAAAACTTACTTACTGAACGAGTTGTTAGTCACTGGAATAGGCTGCCCAGGGAAGTGGCTGAGTCACTATCCCTGGAGGTCTTAAAAAGATGTTTAGATGTAGAGCTTAGGGATATGGTTTAGTGGAAGATTTGTTAGCGTTAGGTCAGAGGTTGGACTCGGTGATCTTGGAGGTCTCTTCCAACCTAGACTATTCTGTGATTCTGTGGTTCTGTGATTCTGGGTGCATGATCCTGGTGTCGTCTGGGTGGATGATCCTGGTGTCTTCTGGGTGCATGCTCCTGGAGTAGTCTTCGTGAATGCTCATGGTGTCGTCTGGGTGCATGCTCCTGGTGTCGTCTCGGTGCATGCTCATGCTGTCATCTGGGTGCTCGCTCCTGGGGTTGTCAGGGTGCATGTTCCTGGTGTCATCTCAGTGCAAGCTCATGCTGTCGTCTCGGTGCATGCTCCCGGTGTCCTCTGGGTGCATGCTCCTGGTGTCATCTCGGTGCATGCTCCTGGTGTCATCTGGGTTCATGGTCCTGGTGTCATCTGGGTTCATGGTCCTGGTGTCGTCTGGGTGCATGCTCCTCATGTCGTCTGGGTGCATGCTCTTGGTTTCATCTGGGTGCATATTCCTGGTGTCGTCAGGGTGCATGGTCCTGGTGTCATCTCGGTGCATGCTCCTAGTGTTGTCTGGGTGCATGCTCCTGGTGTCTTCTGGGTGATTGCCCCTGGTGTCGTCTGGTTGATTGCTCATGATGTCGTCTCGGTTCATGCTCATGGTGTCGTCTTGGTGCATGCTCAAGGTGTCATCTCAGTGCATGCTGTGGTGGTTTTACCGTGCTAGGCAGCTGAACACCACAACCGCTCTCTCACTCCCCCTCCTCAGATGAGGAGGGGAAGAAGTAAAGGAAAGAACAACTCACGGGTTGAGATAAGGATCATTTAATTAAAGAGAAAAAAAAAATATATATATATATATATATAAAGGAAATATTATTAATTAATAATTCAACTAAAGGGAAAAAGGGAAAGGGGAAAGGGAGGGGGAAAGGGAACAGCAAAAAAAAAAAAACAAAAAAAAAACAAAACAAAACAAGTAAAGGCTATATGGAAGTGCAGAGGAAAGAAATGATTCTCTACTTCCCACAAATGAGCGATGCCTGACCACGTCCTTGAAGCAGGGCCTCAACGCACGTAGCCGGTGTTCGCGAGGAGGACAGACGTTTTCGCAACGAAAGCCCACCCCTCCCCTCTTCTTCGTCCTTCCACCTTTTATTGCTGAGTGTGACACCATATGGTATGGAATATCTCTTTGGTTAGTTTAGGTCAGCTGCCCTGGTGATGTTTCTTTCTCACTTTTTGCCCCCCCCCAGGAGGGTTGGAGAAAGTCCTGATGCTGTGCCAGCCCTGCTCAGCAGCACACACAACACTGGTGTGATAACACTGCTGTTCTAGCTACAAGTGCAGAGCATGGCACTGTATGGGCTGCCAAAGGGAAAGTTAACATCCCAGCCAGACCCAGTACACATGCTCATGCTGTCATCTGGGTGCACGTTCCTGGTATTGTCTGGGTGCATGATCCTGGTGTCATCTTGGTGCATACTCATGGTGTCGTCTGGGTACATGCTCATGCTGTTATCTGGGTGCATGCTCCTGGGGTCGTCTCAGTGCATGCTCATGGTGTCATCTTGGTGCATGCTCAAGGTGTCGTCTCACTGCATGCTCCTGGTGTTGTCTCACTGCATGCTCCTGGTGTCATCTCGGTGCATGCTCATGGTGTCGTCTCGTTGCATGCTCCTGGTGTCGTCTCGTTGCATGCTCATTGTGTCATCTCGGTGCATGCTCATGGTGTCAGTGCATGCTCATGGTGTCGTCTCAGTGCATGCTCATTTCATCATCGTAGGGCTTATCTGAGCACTTCTTGACTTGCAGTCACAGCTTAAAACGCAGATGAGTTTTAGGTCTTGTGCATCCTATTTGCTTTCAGATCACATCTGTTTCCATCCTCACTGCTGCAGAAGTCATGTGGGCTTCATCAGGAGCTCTGGCTTGAGAATTCATTTCCGAAGTATTTTTCCTATGGAGTTTATACTCCCTATCATTCCAGTCTCTTGTCTTAAAGGCAGGCTTTTTATGCCTCCATCATCGCTTTTCTGGCAGTTGCTTCCATTCGCCGGTCATGACATTTGAGTCTCTCCTTGGGTCTGCTGCAGAGCACCTGTTCTGACTCGCTGTGGCTGTAGGGCTTCCCTCTGGGAGTCTTTTTTTTCTTTTTCTTTTTTTTTTTTTTTTAATTGCACCTTGTGTTCTGTGTTTTGTTTGTAATGTTTGTAGTGTGCCTGTGTGTGTTTGGCCTGGAGCTGTCCTGCCTGGCAGTTGGTGATGATAGCTAACGTGACTGTCTGTCAGTGTACTAATACCTTGTCCGGACTGTTTTGGCGAAGACGTCCAGTCTGCCTCTGGGCACGTACTGAAGGGCACAGAGTCATCTCCGTGGTGTTTGGCAGATGCGGAGGGGGAGATGTGAGCTGCTGGCAAGCAGCTGTTTGCATAGTGCTTGAATAGTGCTAGAGGAGAGGGGTCTGTTGTTGAATCTTGAAAGCTTGCAGCTGTGGACTGTTTTTTTTTTTTTTTTTTCCTCCAACCTTAGGTAAAACTTTCAGCAAACCTGTCAAAGGAAAGAGCGCCTTCTTGAACTGTCAAGCTCTCAGTCAGCAGCTCAGTGACTGGCTTGGTCTGCTAGCGAGGTGCCAAGGCAAGTTGTCTGCTGTTCCAGTATGATTAAAAACAAAAAGGGGGTCCCTTGTGTTGTTGAGGGATGGGTGCTAATGCTGGCAGCTGAATGGTTATCTTCTGACTCTGTTTTCATTTTGTTAAAGGTGAAACACAGCCTACAGCCTAGTACGCCACACCCAGAGCTGCCTCTGGCAAGGTAAGTGTTGAACAGATGGAGCAGTTATTTTTGAGCTGTGGTTCTCACTGTCATTCTAAGTGTCCCCTCTTTGCCTTTTAGAGGTGTTGTAGGTGGTTGAAGAGGGCAGATGGAAGCTTCTGTCTCGGGGGCAGGTGAGGGGGCAGAGGTAAGGCAGCAGATGAGAGCAACTGTCCTAGCTGTGCTATGGCTTTGGATGCAGCCTCGGCCTATGCTTTTCTTCTTCTTTTGCAGGTGTCTCGCACAGGTTCAGAGGCGCATTCTGCACTCTGAAGAGCAGCATGAGAAGGGGATCTGGTGGTGAGCTGGGCTGGAGCAGAATGGCCAAGTAGCGTGAGGTGACTATGAAAGGTCTCTGTCTTGTTTTGCAGGTGCCATGGCCGGCTCTCCACAGAAGTGGCTGAGGGTTTGAGATGAGGCTGGAGAGTGACAAGGAGGGGCACGTGCAGTGATGGTTTCCAAGTGCCACGGTTGCTTTCTCTTCTGTTTCTCAGGTGCCACAGGCAAGGTGGGCTGTAACATCATTCTTTAGAATAGGAGCAAAGCAGGTCACTTGAATGCTGTGTTGTTCCTGAGAAAACCTTTGTTGTTCCTGAGAAAGCCCCGTCCCGTGTGGGCGGAGAACACCTCGCTGAGGATGAAGCCTGCTTTCCAGCAGTTCCCTAAGGCACGTTGGGGCTGAAATGCCGTGCCTGTGTCTCGGTTGGGGTTGTGCCTTGGTGAGTGTGGGAATGGGTTTTAAGTTGGTGCAGCAGATATGTATAAAAATAAAATTCACAGAAAAATGATATACGATGAAGTATTGTGAACCCTTGAAATTCTATTTTAAATTAGCTAATAAGTGTGAACTTGCATGAAACACTGAGAAGCAGCTTCTAATAAGCTATCTTTGGTTCTCATGAACTCAGCCCATGAGTTCGCTGTGCGTAAAGATAAAGACAAACTACCTTTCTACACAGGAAATGATGTGCGTGCCCAGAAAGCCATAGAGGACATTTAGGGCTATATTTACTTCCCAAAGCATTTTTATTTCAAGTCCAACTGATTTTTAGAGGCCCAGCCTCTTTATAGGGTCTCCGTCTGGTCGCAGAGCCTAGCCACAGCGTCTCCACTCTGCTCTACGTTCCATCCTCTTCCGTAGAGTCAGCACACCAGCTGACCCCTTGTGTGATAGCATCTAAGGCTGGAGGCGTAGGGAACGCATGGGTAGCACAGCTACCCTCCACCCTGAAAGCTTCTTCGATGCCGTACTTTTTATTTAAATGGTGAATATTAGTTGAATTTGCCTAGTTACTTCAGGCAATTACTCCACAACTACCAAAAGCAATAGTGAGAAGCCCACTTCCAGCATCCGTTGTTCCCCATGCAGGGATGGACAGATGAACACCACTCAATGCCTTTCCCACCAGGGGAAGGGGAGAACTACCGGGCAGGGAGCCCCCCTGCAGCCCCCCTCCTGGGAGTCCTGCACAACAGCTTAATAAACCTTGCTTTCTGGCCCACACCCCTTTTGGTGGTTGCAGCCCCAGGAAGTGGCTGTTACTGTATGTGTGTGGGTGCAGGTTCTGTAGCGGGGTGGGTGTGCAGGTGGGGGGGGGGGGGCAGAGGCTGGGTTTGGCCCTGTGTCTGTGGGCTGCTGGATGCGGATGGCCCCTCGGAGTGCGGGGGCGGCCGTGCCAGGGAAGCAGCCCTGTGCTGTCTTTGCTTCGGGGCCGGGGGGGGTGTGTGTGGGGGTGTGTGCTCTGTGTGGCCGGGGCTGCTTGCGGAGGTGCAAGTGGGGAGGGGGGACTGCAGGCTGAGCAGCGCCGTGCATGCAATTTTTTTTTTTCTGCGAGTGAGTTATTACATTGATTTGGTTTTTGGCATGTAATCTGTTATGCTCCTAGATTTTTCTTCCAGTGTAAAAGAAAGGTTTGAGGTAATTCCAGTTGAAAAAGCTTCAGTTACTTGCTTGGTCATATTCTCCTTTCAATATTCAAAGCTGAAGCAAAAGCACGGGTATTGTTGCTTCTAGAGAAACCCCAGTTCTTTTGCCTGCACTCTGCATGCTGTTGAGCTAAGCTGGAGAAAAAAAAAACAACACACAAAACAAAACAAACAAACAAACAAACAAAAACCAGCACAGCTGCTCCACATCCTGCTCCCTTGGTACTTTCTTGTGCTTTGCCCCTCCCCTTTCCCAAGTGACTGGGTTTTGGGTGCTGGTGGGGCCAAATGTTACAGGAGCCCCAGGCATGGCACCAGGGAGTTCATTGTGCCTGGGCTGCTCTTTGGGGTAAGTGCTTTGTTTTTCCTTCAGTCGGTTGCAGGGTTCTTTAGATGGATCAGAGTCTATGGTCCACTGTATTTCCAAGTAGATGCCTTAACGCGATTCTTTTGGAGTTAACAACTATTGGGATCTGTTAGAGTAAAGCCATCTATATAGTAGTAGATGCCTTTATTGCATGCAGCTCTTCTTCGGGCCAGGAATCCTTATAGCATGTTTACAGATAGGATGACAATGTTACGCTGTGTGTTTGCTTTGTGGCCTGTGTGCGGAAGTGGCATGCAGGGCTGGAAGGTTCTAAGCCGGGAATGTGGTTTTTAGGGTTAGGGTTGTAATCATAAAACCTACAGCCCTAATCCTAAAAATCCTTAAAAACCCTAACCCTAAGAACCCTAAAGCCCTACCCTGAAATCCCTTACAACCCTAACACTAAAAACCTTAAAAGCCCCAACCCTGAAAACCCTTACAACCCCAACCCTAAAAATCCTTTCAGCCCTAACCCTAAGAAGCCTAAAGCCCCAACCCTAAAAACCCATACAATCCTAACCCTAAAAAACCCAAAGCCCCAATCCTAAAAACCCATACAATCCTAACCCTAAAATCCCATACAATCCTAACCCTAAAAAAACCAAAGCCCCAACCCTAAAAACCAATACAATCCTAACCCTTAAAATCCCTTACACCCCTAACCCTAAAAACCCTAAAGCCCCAACCCTAAAAACCTTAAAAGCCCTAACCCTAAAAAACTAAAGCCCCAATCCTAAAAAGCCTAAAGCCCCAACCCTAAAAACCCACACAATCATAACCCTAAATGCCTATGCCCCAACCCTAAAAACCCTTACAAGCCTAAACCTAATAAAACCCAAAGCACTAAAAACCCTTACAAGCCCAACCCTAAAAACCCTTACAAGCCCAACCCTAAAAACCCTTACAAGCCCAACCCTAAAAACCCATACAATAATAACTCTAAAAAGCCTAAACACCAACTCTAAAAACCCTAAAGCCCGAATCCTAAAAATCCTAAAGCTAAAACTCTAAAAGCCCTGAAGCCCCAACACTAAAAACACAATCCTAAAAACACTTAAGCCCAAACCCTAAAAACTCTTACACCCTGAATTCTAAAAATCCTAAAGCATCTAACCTAAAAACCCTTACAACCCTAAGAGCCCTAACACCCCAATCCTAAAAACCCTAAAGTCCCAACTGAAAAAACCTTACAACCCTAAAAAAACTAAAATCCTGAGAAAACCCTAAAGCCCCAACAATACAATCGTTTAAAACCTAAAAGCCCTGAAGCCCCAACACTACAATCGTTTACAACCCTAAAATCCTCGAAGCCCCAACCATAAATACCTTACAACCATAAAAGCCCTAAAGCCCCAACCCTAAAGACCCTTACAGCCCTAAAGCCCCAACCCTAAAAACCCTTACAACCCTCACCCTAAAAACCCTAGAGCCCCAAACCCTAAAAACGGTGAAGCCCTAACCCTAAAACCCCAAAGCTCCAGTCCTAAAAACCCTTACAACACTAAACCTAAAAGCCCTAAAGACCTAATCCTAAAACCCTTAGAACCCTAACCCTAACAACCCTAAAGCCCTAACCCTAAAAACCAGTACAACCCTAACCCTAAACACACCAAAGTCCCAACCCTAAAAAACCTTTACAGCCCTAACGCTAAGAACCCTGAAGCCCCAACCTTAAAAACCCTTACAACCATAACCCTAGAAGCCCTTACAACTAAAAGCTAGTTAAAAAAAACTAAATCCCGAACCCTAAAAACCCCAAAGCACTAACCCTAAAAACCCCAAAGCACTAAAACTAAATCCCAGAAGATCTGACTCCAAAAACCCCAAAGCACTAAAAATCCCAAAGCCCTAACCCTAAAAACCCATAAGACCTAATCCTCAAAACCCTTACAACCCTAATCCTAAAAAGCCTAAAGCCCCAAATCTAAATACCCTTACAACCCTAAAAGCCCTAACACCCCAACCCTAAAAACCCTAAAGGCCCAATCCTAAAAAGCCTAAAACCCTTACACCCCTAAAAACCCCTACAATCATAACCCTAAACACCCTAAAGCCCAACCCTGAACACCCTAATGCCCAACCCTAAAATCCCTTCCAGCCCTAACCCTGAAAACCCTAAAGCCAAAACCCCTTACAACCCTAAAAGCCCTAAAGCCCCAACCCTAAAAACGCTTACAACCCTAACCTTAAAAATCCTAAAGCCTGAACCCAAAAAACCTTAAAAGCCCTTACCCTAAAAACCTGAAGTCCAAACCCTAAAAAACCTTACAGCACTAGCTCCAAAAGCCCTAAAGACATAACGTTAAACAACTATAGACCCGTAACCGTAAAAACCCTAAAGCCTGAACCCTATAAACCCTAAAGCCCCAACCCTAAAAAGCCTAAGGGTAAAAGCCCTAAGGAACTGTGAGAACTAAACCCCCCGGCATGGTCCGGGCATCCAACATGGTGACGGAAGCCCAGTGCCGAAAAAGTACATTTCCGGTACTCTCAAGATGGCCGCCCGGAAGTGGTGTTGTGCGGAACTACACGTCCCGGCATGCCATGGGCTCCCAACACGGCTGACCGGATGTGGAGAGTCCGAGGACTGCATTTCCCAGCATTCGCAGCACTCTCCACACGTCAGCCCGGAAGTCGGCCATCTTAGTGCCACGGCATCCGGTTAGGTAAAGTGCTCGGTCAGTAGGGTTAGGGTTAGGGTTTGCGTTACGTTTAGGGTTAAATCCGCGGGGTAGTTGGGTGTAAGGCTGGGGGTTAGGCTGGGGGTTAGGGCTTAGGGGAAGGGTTAATGTCCGAGGACTACATTTCCCAGCATACACGGCTCGGCCAGAAGTCGGCCATCTTGGTGCACTGGGTTTTAGGGTTCGAGGTGACACAATAGGGTTGGGGTTAGAGGGTTGGGGTTAGAGGGTTGCGGTTAGAGGGTTACGGTTTAGGGTTGGAGTTTAGGGTTGGGGTTAGAGGGTTACGGTTTAGCGTTGGGGTTAGGGTTTAGGATTAGATCCGGGTTAGGGTTAGGATTAGGTTAGAGTGTTAGGGCCAGGGTTAGGATCACCTATAGTTTTAGGTTTATAGTTAGGATTTTGAGGGTTTTATGGTTAACGTTGTATGGATTTTTAGGTTTAGGGCTTTAGGGTTTTTAGGGGTAGGGTTGGAAGGGTTTTCAGGGTTAGGGCTTTTGTGTTTTAGGGTTTGGGCTGTAGGTGGTTTTAGGGTTAGAGGTGTCAGGGTCTTTACATTTACAGTTATATGTATTTTAGGGTTAGTGTTGTAAGGGTGTTTGGGTTGGGGCATAAGGGTTTTTCTAGTTCAGGGCTTTAGGGTTTTTAGGGTCAGGTTTGAAAATGTTTTTAGGTTTAGGGCTGTAAGGCTTTTTAAGGTTAGGGCTTTAGGCTTTTTAAGGTTAGGGCTTTAGGGTTTTCATGGTTTAGGGCTTTAGGCTTTTTAGGGATAGGGTTGTAAGGGTTTTTAGGGTTAGGGTTTTAGGCTTTTTAGGGATAGAGTTGTAAGAGTTTTTAGGGGTAGGGCTTTTGGCTTTTTAGGGTTAGGGCTCCAGGAGTTTTTTAGTGTTACGGCTTCAGGATTTTTAAGTTTAGGGTTTTAAGGCTTTTCAGGGTTAGGGATTTGTTTTTTTTTAGGGTTAGTGATGTAAGAGTTTTTAGGGTTACATATATATACATGCATAGCCGGTGGTCCGCTACTGGCCCAGACGCTGCTGCGCATCCCGGTCGGCAAGCTGCGGCAGGTCCCCTGCAATGGTGGCGCACCCCGGCCGGCGGTCCTCTTCTGGTCCCGGCTCCTCTGCGCAGACAGGCCGGTGACCTGTGGCAGGTCACCCTGGCGCACCCGAGCCAGTGGTGTGCTTCTGGCCACGGCGTTGCTGTGCATCACCCCGGCAACCTGCGGCAGGTTCCATGAAGTGTCTGCGCCCTCCATACGGCAGTCCGCTTCTGGCCCTGGATCCGCTGCGCAGCCCTGCCTGCGACCTGCGGCATGTCTCCAGGAGTCGCTGCGAACCCCAGCGGTCCGCTGCTGGTCCTGGCTCTGCTGCACAGCCTGGCCGGTGACCTGCGGCAGGTTCCCAGGAGTGCCTGTGAACCCCGGCCGGCAGTCCGCTACTGGTCCCGGCTCTGCTGCGCAGACCAGCCGGTGACCTGCGGCAGGTACCCCGGAGTGGCTGCAAACCCGGCCGGTGACCTGCGGCAGGTCCCCTGGAGTGGCTGCGCACCCCAGTCCTTGGTGCCTTCTGGCCCTGGCTCCGCTGCGCATCCCGGCCAACGATCAGTGTCAGGTCCTCAGGAGTGGCTGAGCGCCCCGACGTGTAGTACGCTACTGGCCCAGGCCTTGCTGGCATCCTGACCGGCGACCACCTTCGGGACAAGCAGTAGATGCCGGTCGGAGAAACCCCGGCAGGCATCCGGAATTTTTTTGCCGGAACCAGCGCAGTGAACTCTGGCAGATTGCCAGGAATCGCTGCGCACCCCTGGTTGCGGTCCACTACTGGTGCTGGCCCCACTGCGCATCCCGGCCGGCGATCTCTGGCAGGTCCCCAGGAGTGGCTGTGCACCCCAGCTGCCAGTCCACTTCTGGCCCTGGTTCCCCCGCGCATACCGGCCGGTGCCCTGCGGCAGTTCCTGTGGAGTGGCTGCTTCTGGTCAGAGATCCTCTGCGCAGACAGGCCGGCGACCTGCGGCAAGTCCCCAGGAGTGGCTTCTCACCCCAGCCGGCTGTCCGCCCTGAACTTGCTAGGCATCCTGACTGGCCACCAACGTGGGGCCGCCTGGACAAGCAGTAGACTGCAAGCCCCGGCGGGCCCCATGTATTTTTGCTGGATCCAGCGCAGAGTCCTGCAGCATGTTCCCAGTAGTTGCTACGCACTCATGCCGGCGGTCCGCTTCTGGCCCCGGCTCCGCTGCGCACCCCGGCTGGCGACTTGCAGCAGGTCTTCAGAAGTGCCTGCACACCCCGTCCTGCTCTCCGCTTCTTGCTCCTGGGCCGCTGCGCATCCCCACTGGCGACCATTGTCGGGCACCCGGGACAAGTAGTAGACTCCGCTAGGGGAGAGATTCGAGGGTCCGAGGGATCCGCGCCGGATGAAGTGTGGCGACCTGCGGCAAGCGTGTGGCCGGTCTTTCCCCGGGCCGGTGCCGGGAGGCGCAGGTTGCTGCTGGCTGCGAGTTTAAGCTTGGAAATAAAGGGGGAGCGAGGGAAGAGAGAAAGCAAAGCCTTACAGAGCCTCATTTAGTTCACTGTGCATCAGCAGCCTTTGCGTGTAAAAACTCCTTGTCTTTTTGCAGAAAATTTGTCCTGTTGGTAAAGGGGTATAGGACTGTGGTGTTGCTGTTTATTGAAAGGCAACTTGGAAGTTTCTCTTCAGCAAAGTACAGAAAGCTACCGTAACATCCTATTTCTTGTATCACCATTCTTCCTTTCTGGCTCTTCCTACCATAACACTAAACCAGAGCACCGTATCTGGTGTCACTGCGGCATACAACTGAGAGCAGTTGTGGCTGGCCAATGAGAGAACCTGGATACAAAATTTCAGGCTTGCTGTCGAGGTGATCTTGTTTGCCAGGAATTCAATTCCAGAATGAATTTTTTGAAGAAACAAGTCCCAGCAATCACTTGTATCCAGGTAATGATTTTCTTTAGTTCTGTTTCAAGCTAGTACTCATCAGTTGCTCTCTATACACATGCTTATCGACTGTTTCTGTTCCCTCAAACGGTTGTAACTCAAAAGTATCTCAACCTCATTTTGCAAATTATCTAAAGGCATTTTCTCCCAAAGAGTCTTTGTATAATTTACTTTTCTATTTTATATATGGGCAATAAAGTCTCCTCAGGCAGAACTGCAGAGAGAAGAAAACATATTTGAGGAAGCTTTACTTACTGCTTTATTATCTGATTCTGTGTTTAGGGACTGCGACAAAATGAAGTATGCCATATGTCTTTATGTTGATAATACCATGGGATGAATAATTACTGTGATTCCTAATGAATTAAAGAGAAGCAACATAGCTTTCAGTATACCTGGGTAGAGTCTCTTCTCATTTGTCCAGGGATTTGGTGAATTGAGGGCATTAAAGAGATGATGTGATTATTCGGCATGGGCACGTTTACAGGAGAACAAAGAAAAAAAAATCTTTCTCCGGTGTCGTAACTGAAATGTCTGCAAACGAAATACATGCTTTGCACACTATTAATGCTTTGAGTTGCATGTATGTGTAAACTGTCTCTATCTCAACTCTCTTTTCACTTTTCCATTTCTTTCCCCCATCCCAGAGAGGGAGGGGGGAGGGTGAGCAAATGGCAGTGTGGTGTTTAGCAGCCAGCCAGGTTAAACCACAACATCTCTAAAAAAGGGGTAAAACGGTCAAAAAAAGGTCAAAAAAGTCCCAGAATGGCCAAAAAGACCCCAAAATTGCAAAAAATGCCAAAAAAGGGGTGAAATGGTCAAAAAAGGTCAAAAAAGCCCCAAAACTGCAAAATAGGTGCAAATGTGCAAAATCGCCAAAAATGTGCAAAATCGCCAAAACAGGCGTAAAATGGGCAAAAAAGATCAAAAAAGCCTCAAAATGGCAAAATCAGTCAAAAACTGCAAAATTGCCAAAAAGGGGATAAAATGGCCAAAAAATATCAAAAAAGCCCAAATATGGCAAAATAGCCCCAAAAGTATCAAATCGCCAAAAAAAAAGGTTAAAATGGCCAAAAAAGGTCAAAAAAGCCCCAAATGTGGCAAAAGAGCCCCAAAAGTGCCAAATCGCCAAAAAAGGGGTCAAATTGCCAAAAAAGGTCAAAAACAGCCCAAATATGGCAAAAGAGGCTGCGGTCCACTTCTGGCCGCAGCTCTGCTCTGTGTGCCGCCTCTCGGCTTCTGGCCCCGGCTTGGCTGGGCATCAGGCAGGCTACCTGCGACAAGTCCCAGCATTGGCTGCTCATCACGACCGGCAGGCAGCTTCTGGCCCCAGCTGCGCTGCGCAGATCGGCCGGGGACACGGCTGCGGTCGGGGAGCCCCAGCAGTCCCGGGGAACCGTGCCGGACTAAGCGCGGATACCGACGTCAGGTCCTCTGCAGTGGCAGGTCAAAAAAGCGAAAAATGGCAAAATCCACCCAAAAGTGGAGAATCACCAACAAAGGGTATTAGATGGCCAAAAAAAAGGTCAAAAATGCCCAAATATGGCAAAATAGCCCAAATCTGACTAATCCCCAACCAATGTGCAAAACCACCAAAAAAAAGCGTTAAAAGGTTAAAAAAGCCCCAAAATGGCAAAATCGCCAAAAGAAAAGGTCAAAAAAACAGCACAAAATATCAAAATTACCCAGAAAGTGCAAAATCGCGAAAAAAAAGGGGCAAAAATGGCCAAAAACGGTCAAAAAAGGCGAACAATGCCAAAATATCCAAAAAGGGAATAAAATCGCCAAAAAGGGTTAAAAATGTCACCTGCGGCACATCTGCAGGATTGGCTGCGGTCCACTTCTGGCCGCGGCTCTGCTCTGTGTTCCGGCCTGCGACGGGCAGCAGGACCACACGAGATGCGGCTGAAACGGCCGGGCTGTGCATCCGGCCCCGGCTGCGCTGCGCAGAGCGGCCGGGGACGTGACTGCAGTCGTGGAGCCCCGGCGGGCCCCAGGGCGCCGCGCTGGACTAAGCGCCGAGACGTACGGCTAGTCCTCATCAGTGGCTGTGCAGCCCAGCCTCCTTTCGGCTTCTGGCCCTGGCTCGGCCTGGCAACCGGCAGGCAACCTGCGGCAAGTCTCAGGAGTGGCTGCTCAGCACGACCGGCGGGCAGCTTCTGGCCCCGGTTGCGCTGCGCAGATCGGCCGTGGACATGGCTGCGGTTGGGGAGCGCGGTATCGTGGGGCGAGGTAAGCACAGCTAATGGCTGAAGGTCCTGTGAAGTGGTAGGTCAAAAAAGCGAAAAACGGCAAAAACCACCCAAAAGTGGAAAATCGCTAGAAAAGGAAGGAAATGGCCAAAAAAGGTCAAAAAAGCCCCAATATGGCAAAAGAGCCCCCAAAGTGCCAAATCTCCCCAAAAAGGGCCAAATCGTCAAAAAAGGGTCCAAAAACAATAAAGGGTCAACAAAGCCCCAATATGGCCAAAGAGCCCCCAAAGGGCCAAATAGCCCAAAAAAAAGCCAAGTCGCTAAAAGAAGGGTCCAATGGCCAAGAAGGGTCAAAAAAGCCCCAATATGGCCAAAGAGCCCCGAAATGGCCAAAACGGCCAAAGAAGGGCCAAATCGAAAAAAAAGGGGTCCCATGGCCAGAAAGGGTCAACAAAGCCCCAATATGGCCAAAGAGTCTCCAAAGTGCCAAACAGCCAATAAAAGGGCCAAATCGCCAAAAAAGGGGTCCAATGGCCAAAAAAGCTCCCAAAAGCCCAAATCTGGCACAAGAGCCTCCAAGGGGCCAAATCGCCCCAAAAGTGCCCAATGGCCAAAAAAGGAGTCCAATATCCAAAAAAGCTCCCAAAAGCCCAAATCTGGCAAAAGAGCTTCCAAGGGGCCAAATTGCCCCAAAAGTGCCCAATGGCGAAAAGCGGC
>MU016564.1:0-17774 GCA_011076525.1 Nettapus auritus | reverse complement strand
CCCCCCCCCCCCAGTTCCCCAGGCAGCCCTGGGGTTGGGGGGTAGCGCAGCACCGCACAGCCGGGGGGGTTCATCCGTGCCCCCCAGGGATGGAGGAGCCCCCCCAGGGCTGGGTGCTGCTGGCACCCAGGGGTGGGTGGGGGTCCCCTGCGGCCCCCCCCCGGCTCGTCCCGATGGTGCTAAGGGCTTTTTGTGCAGGGACACGGCCCTGGGGACACCGCAGCCCCCCCGTGTCCCCATGGGGCCACAGCTGGGTCCAGAGCCAGCCCCCCCTCCCCCCTCCCCGCCGGGCTGTACTTTTAAACCACTTTTTTTTTGTATTTATTTTGCTTTTTAATATTTGTAAATAAACTCCTGGAAGCCTCCTGGGCTCCATCCCACCCCGCAGGCTGCGGGCGCGTGGCCCCGAAGGGTGCGGGCTTCAGGGGGGGGGAGGGGGGGCTCAGGGTTTGGGAAGGGGGGGTCGGCACCTGGAAGGGCTGCGGGGGCCCGATAAGGGCGGCATTGTCCGGACCCTTCCTGTTTTGCCGGGACGCCGTGACCTCGGCCGCGGGCTGGAGGAGCAGCGGGCGCGCAGCCGCAGCGGGGGGCTGGGTGCATGGGGGAGCACGTGTAGGGCTTTTGGGGGGGGGTCTCGTGGTTTTGGGGGGGGTCCCAGCGCTGACAGCGTCAAAGGTGAGGCAGGGGCTGCTCAGATCTTGTGTGCTGTAGCCATGACCGTGCTTACACCCATGTCTGTGTCCATCCCGTGCTCGTGTCCAGCCCCTCGTCCATCCCATCCCCATGTCCTCGTCCATCCCCATCCCAACCCTATGACCATCCCCACAACCATCCCATCCCCACATCCATCCCAAACCCATTCCCTTGCCCCCAGCCCTTCCCACGCCGTGCCCGACCCCCAGCCATCCCCCCGGGAGCTCAGGGAGGTGCTGGCGCGCAGGATGTGGCCCTGCAGCAGGAAGGGCTGCCCCCGCTCAGCACCCTCAGGCAGCACCCAGGACGTTGCACCTACTCACCTGCACCGTGCCCCCTCCGCACCCCGCTGGGGTGGCTTTATTAGTGACATTTTCTCTTTTTTCTTCTTTTGTTTTTAATTTTGGGGCTCTGAGCCCCGAAGCCCTGGCTCTGCTCCCCCCCCAGCGTGGAGTGGGGCGGCACCTGGTGGTGGCAGCCTGCCCTGCACGGCCACCCGATAACAACACACGATTTGTACACATCCATCCGGCTGTGCGCGTGCACACACGTGTATACACCTGTGGATAGCGGTATCTCAATGTGCATTTACGCCAGGAGGTATAAACACACACAGCCCAACCCCTGCGTGCCGGCTGCCCGGAGCTGTCTGCTCAAAACTTATCTGGAAAAAACAAAATCAGCTCCCAAAATAGGCCAGGAACGGCCTCGCTCGCTGGAACGCGGCTCCAACTATTTTTGGAATGAGCAGCGGTGCTCCAGCAGTCCCACCTCTGGCTGAGGGTTAGAAAAATACCGAAGGCTGGTCCGTGCTTCTGAGGGAATCGGAGAATTTACTGCGTTTAAAAATCTTCCTTTTTGTAAAAAAGTCCTTCAGATACATGGAAGGAACATGGCTTCAGAAAACGGTAAGATATTTCCAATTAAGGTCAATTAAAATAACTACACGGACGTCATTTTAGAGCAGAGGAAGCCTTTCTGCCGGTCATCTCTGCCTTCTTGGCTGTGCCTCAGAAGGGGAACAGAGCACGGGGTTTCCTGTAAATTAGTACAAAAAAGGTAAAGAACGAACTTTAGGAAAGCGAAGGGAGGTGTCCCACAGCAACTTACGGCCCAGGCATTCCAGGAGCTGATCTTATTCCAGCTCTCCTCCTGTGCCGCCCTGCCTGGGTCTGATCCTGCACCCCGGAGCGCAGGGCTGTGGGTGCAGGACACGGCCCCGTGGTTTGGGGGTGCCAGCACCCGAGCTCGGCCAGCGCCCCACGAACAGCCCAGCCAGGAGAACAGTGTGCAGGGTGTTTTATTCCGGAGCTGTACAAACAGGCTGGAACCACTCCCCAGCTTGGCTTCCATGGGCAGAAAGAAACTGAGATGTTGGCAACGAGGAACCCGCCTGCGAGCAGCACGAGCTGGCGCCGGGTTCCCACACAATTTTGGGTCTGGCAGGGGAAGATCCAGGCGATCCCCGGAGGCATGGCACAGGCTCGCTCCTGTTTGGCTTTCGCACCCTGTGGCACAGCCCCGGGGCAGCAGAACCGTGCTGCGGCACAGAGCCACCTGCTGCCATTGAGCGGGGACCAGGACCGGGAGCTGGGAGGCGCCAGCAGGGCTCGGGGGGGGGTCCCGGGGCAGGGGAGGCGATCGGGGGGCCGCAGCGAGGGGCCGGGTGTCACAACATGCGTGTCACCACCATGGTGAGGAAGTCCTCGTAGCTGAGGCGCACGTTGCCCACCAGCGCCGTGTCCTTCTCGCGGAAGGCCTCGGTGGTGCTCTGGAGCTGCATGCAGATGTGGATGAAGCGGTCGAGCTGGATGCTGGGGTCGGGAGACTTCGGGGCGTAGCGGGACAGCAGCAGCTGGCTGAACTGGGGGCTCAGGTTGTAGCCCATCTGGGAGAAGGCTGGGAGCGAGAAGCACGTGGGTTAAACCCCTCCGAGAAGGGTGACGGTGCCTCCCCACCCCCGCCGCCCCGCGGTGATCCCAGGGCAGCCGGGCTCTTGGGAGGGAGGATCCAAATCAAGGCCCAGATTCCAGAGATGTTTCTCTTCCATTAGCCACACACACCCAAGGGCTCCTCCCAGAACAGAGGGTTTAGCCACAGCTGGGAGAACAACAGGAGAAGGGGTTTTCCTAAGGACTGCAGTTCATAACACAGCCCGGCTGCAGCTCCTCGGGTCCTCCCTGTGGGCAGGGCAGCTCTTCAAGCCCTTGCTCTGCCAAGACAGCCCCGTGCAGGGATGAAAATACTTGGATCTTGTTGCTCCCTGGAGCTTGGGGACACCCGGAGCCTGGGGACACCCAGGCCCATGGCAGGGCCAGGGCCAGACCAGGCTGGAAACCAGCAGCAGGCCGAGCAATAATCCCCAGCGAGCCCGGGTTCGGTGCCCCCGTCCCTCGCCCACCTTGCTGCAGCTCGCTAAAGCTGATGGAGCCCGAGTGGTCCCTGTCGAACTGCTGGAAGAGGTTCCTCCACTGCTGGATGAAGCGCAGCAGGGCCGAGAAGCCGTACACGTCGATGCGCCCAGAGCGGGTCCTGTCAAACGTGTCTGGGGAGGAAAAAAGCACGGGGAGGGCAGTGAGGAGCGGAGCGAGGCCGTGTGCCCCGGTTGCTCCCAGCTCTCCCACCGGCCGCGGGAGCCCGGTGCTTGCTCACTGATCATCAGCAGGCAGGTCTCGTCGTTGAACGCCGTCCAGTTGGAGTTGAGCAGCGCCTGCTTCAGCTCCCGCACCGAGATGTGGCCGCTGCCGTCCGCGTCCACGGCCTGGAACCAGGCGAAGGCCTCGGGGTCTACGCCCGGCGGGGCGCAGCCTGCGGGGAGGCGCCGTCAGCGGACACCGGGCCCAGTTGGGTTCAGTCTGCCTGGAGGGGTCCCCCAAGGCCGCACTCACCTGGGGGGGCGGCCCCGCCGGGGGGCTGCCCATACGGGGCTCCGGGCCCGCCACCGTAGGGGCCGCCCGGGTACGGCCCGGCCTGTCCTGCACCAGGGCAGCCCTGCGGGGGTGAAACGGAGCGGTCTGGGGTGGCACCGGGAGCCCCCCCGGGCCCTCCTGGTAACCCCCCTGTACTCCCAGGCCCCTGCCCCAGGAGCCCCGATTCTCCCCCGGGACCCCCCAGGCCCCTCCTGGTCCTCCCGGTTCCCACCCCGGTCCCCCCTAGGCCCCTGCCCCGGGACCCCCCGGCCCCAGGACCCCTCCGGTCCCGTCCTGGACCCCCCCGGTCCCTGGCCCCAAGACCCCATAGAACCCTCCTGGTCCCCCCAGGTCCTCCCGAGGCCCCTCGAATCCCTCCCGGTCCTCTCCGGGACCCCCAAGCCCCTGCCCCGGGAACCCCTGGTCCCCCCGGGTCCGCTCCGAGACCCCCGAATCCCCTCGGGGACCCCCCCGGTCCCCTCTGGAACCCCCAGGCCCCTGCTCCGGGACCCTCCGGGACCTCCCCGGGACCCCCGAATCCCCTCCGGTCCTCTCCAGGACCCCCAGGCCGATGTCTGGGGACCCCCCTGGTCCCCCGAATCCCCTCCAGGCCCGCCCCAAGACCCCCGGTCCCCCCCGTCCCGGCCCCACCTGTCCCGGAAACGCCGCCATGATGCCGCCGCCGCCGCCGCTTACACGGCCCCGCTTCCGCCTCCTGACGTCACTACTGCCCCGCCCTCCCATTGGTTGCATCGCGCGGACGAACCCCGCGAGGTCCCGCCCCCCCGCTCTGGATGTGGATGAGTGGGCGGGGCCTCCTCGGGCTTAAAGCGGCGATGGGTGACCAAGGAGTGGGGCCCACAAAGTAGGGAGACCCCCGGGGTCGGCCGGGACGCGGGGTGGGGGCAGCCGGGGGTCGGGATAGGGATCGGGGTCCCGCGGGGTCCTCCCATGGCCTGCACCGTACCCCCAGGGTCCCCCCCCCCCGTACCCCCACATCAGGCCCAGGATCATCACCACAGTCATCATCATCATCATCATCACCAGACCACCACCACCAGCATCACCACCATCATCATCACCGCCATTGATATCATCCCCATCATTATCATCACCATCATTGACATCATCACCACCTCCATCCCCATCATCATCATCACTACCACCACCATTGTCACCATCACCACCCCCCGACCAACATCACCACCGCCACCATCATCATCACCATCATTGACAGCCCCATTCTTGTAGTCACCATCACCATCATCACCACCACCACCACCATTCCCATCATCACCACCCTACCCACCACCCCCATCATCACCACCACCACCACCATCATCATCACCACCACAACAGCCATCATCATCGACACCACAACAGCCATCATCACCATCACCACCAGCACCACCATCCCCAGCATCACCAATCCCCCCACCACTCCCATTACCATCATCACCACCATCATCGTCATCACCATCATCATCCCCATAGTCACCACCTCCATCGTCACCACCACCACCAGCACCAGCAACCCCCTCATCAGGATGGGATCAGGGCTCTGGCCTCAGCCCCGTGCACAGGGACAGGGACACAAATGGGGACGAGGACAGGGATGGGGATGGGGACATGGATGGGGACAAGGATGGGGACAGGGACGGGGACAGGAACATCTGCTCAGACAACACACCACGAGAGGAGCCAGGCGCGGGGCAGCACTCGGCTGTATTTCATCCGGGCAGGATCCACCCGCCCCACAGCCACCCCCAGCGGAGCTGGGCGGCACCCGCCCCCCGTGCCCCCCGCGCCCCCCGGGACCGGCGCAGCCCCCTGGAAAACGGGGGCAAGAATAAAACCAGCAGCGGGCAGCGCCCGGGGCCGGCTCAGCCGAAGGGGCCCTTGGCGTTCTTGGGCTGGAAGAGCGGCTGCTCCACGGGCAGGGCGCCCATGCACTCGGCCGGGCTGCAGTGCCCAGTTTTGCCTGGTGGCCCCGTGGCACCTGGCGGGCCGGGGATACCGGGGATGCCCTGCTGGCCCACGGGGCCCGGCGGGCCCATCTTCCCGTAGCCCGGTGGTCCCTGGGGACCTGTGAAGGAAAAGAGCGGTGGAGGAAGGCGGCGCGGGGCAGGCGGTGCCAGCAACCAGGTGGGGGGAGGCGGGGGGCTCACCTGGGGGTCCTGGCGGGCCGCTGTCCCCCATCATCCCCACACCTTTCTCCCCTTTCTCTCCTTTGGCGCCTGGCTCCCCTGGGAGAGAGGTGTAGAGGGTGAGACCCTGGCACGGGGGCACCCTGGTGCCTGGGGACACCCCAGTGCTCGGGGACACCCCAGTGCCTGGGGAAGCCCCGGTGCCTGGGGACAGTGGGGACATTGTGGGCAGCACCTACCCCTCATGCCCGGCACTCCCTGCCGCCCCTCTCTGCCGATCTGCCCTGGCATCCCTGGGGAGCCGGGGGGTCCCGGCCGGCCAGGCAGCCCATCCTTGCCCGGGGGACCCGGTCTGCCCGGGGCCGCCACCATCTCCACCGGGAAATGCATCCGAGAGGTGTAGTACGCCATGCGCTCTGCGGGGACGCGCAGCTCAGCGGGGACCGGGAGAGAGGGGAGGGCCTGGAGGACCCCCATCCCTCACCCCCTGCCACCCCGTTACCGTCGAACATCTTGCTCATCTCCTGCTGGATGAACCTCTTGATCTCGTCGTAATTCACCACGTCCCCCTGGCGGCACACGGGAGAGGCCTTGGCCAACGAGCCCCGGCTCTGCCCCACGCAGTCGGGGCTCCTGCCCCCCACTTACCATCATCCCCGGGGGGCCTGGCAGCCCGGGGCTGCCCGCAGGTCCCGGAGAGCCGGGGGGGCCCCTCTCACCCGCGGGACCCCGCAGCCCCACGGGGCCCATGGAGCCGCTCTTCCCCGGCCCCCCGGGGGCTCCGGCTCTGCCCTTCTCCCCGGGGTACCCTCGCTCGCCGGGGGATCCAGCTTCACCCTGCGGAGACGTGGCCAGGAGGCGCTCACCAGGGGCACCCCCAGGCCCATTTTGGGGGGCTCAGGGGTCCTGTGGTGGCAGCAGAGGTACAGCCGGGCTCTGTCCTCACCTTCTGGCCGGCGGGTCCCGCGGTGCCGGGCTTTCCTGGGGGGCCCTGGGGGGACAGAGAGGAGCGGGGTGGCACGGCTGTCCTGGGGGTCCCCTGGGACACGCGGCCCCTCTCCTACCTCTTTGCCGCTGGGTCCGTCTGGCCCTGGCTCCCCCTGCGGAATGGAAGGGGGGAGGTGTGAGATGGGCTCGGCACGGTTCCTCCTGTCCCCCCTCCCAGTGCCCTGTGCCAAGCATCCCCCCGCTGCGCTCACCGGTGGGCCGGGGTGTCCCGGTGGTCCCGGCTGTCCCGGCATCCCCGGCAGACCTCGGTCCCCCGCCGAGCCGCGCTCGCCCTTCAGCCCCTGCGGGATGGAGCCTGGTGTAGGGGGCAGCACGGGATGGGGACAGCCACCACCGGGATGGGGACGGCCACCACCAGGGTGAGGACGGCCACCCGTCCCCCGGTCCCGTCCCCATCCTCATCCTGTGTCCCCAGCCCCCTGGGGCAGGGTGGTTGGGGGGTCCCCATGGGGCACCCCGTGGGTACTCACCACTCCGGCGAGGCCAGCGGGGCCCGGCTGCCCCGGGCTGCCAGGGGGTCCCTGGGGACAGAGAGGGGGGTTTCAGCTGGGGGCGATGCCCCCCCGCCCCGGGGACGTGGCCCCGTAGGGCTCCCTGCAGCGTCACAGTGCTCCCAGGGGGGTCAGAGCCACTTACGATGAGCCCCGGGGGTCCCTGCCGGCCTTGGGGTCCCATGGGGCCTGGGTCACCCTGTGGAAAGCAGTGGGATGAATGGGGTGGGGGGCTCGAGACCCATCCAGTGCAGGGCTCCCGTGCCCCCCCCCAGGTTTCTCACCTCAGCCCCGGGCCGCCCCGTGCTCCCCGGGGGGCCGGGTTTGCCGCAGTCACCCTGGAAGGACAAAGGGACGTGGGCAGCGCAGCACCGGGACACCCTCGCTCAGGACCGAGGTCCCCGGGGCTGTCCCCACTGCGGGGTGACCGCTGCTCCGGGGACACGGGGGTCCCCCTGTGCCATCACCCACCTTGGGTCCTGGGAGCCCCGGGTGCCCCGGCTTGCCCTTGAAGCCCTGGGGGGAGAGGAGAGCGGGTTTGGGGTCGGGGTCCGGGGTGTGCAGAGCCAGGGGGGGTCCGGCATGGCTCACGGGACACCCACCGGGCACCGGGAGGGGGACAGGGAAAGGCAGCACTCACCGGGGGACCCATCATCCCTGGTGGCCCGGGGGGACCGGGGTCACCCTAGGGAGAGAGAGAGACACTGGGGGTGTCCAGGGGGGCGCAGGGGGTGGCTGCTCGCCCCCAGCACCCGTCAGAGCCCAGCAGCTCACCCGCAGCCCCGGCTTGCCGTCCTTGCCGTCCAGTCCCTCCAAGCCAGCGGGGCCCTGCGGGGACAAGGAGGGGGCTCGGAGGGGGACGTGGCCCCCAGCAGCTTGGGGGGTCCCCAGGGAGCAGCACGGGGACGGGAGCGCTGCGATGCCCCCGGGGTGGGAACGGGGAGCCCTTACCTGGATGCCCGGGGGGCCGGGAGGGCCGGGGGGTCCTGGCATGCCCGTGGGCCCACGCATGCCCTCGCTGCCCTGCGGGAGCCACGGGAGGGTCAGGGGTGTCCCGAGCTGGCGGTGTCACCGCTGTCCCCGTCCCCGTGCACTCACCTTTTCGGCCGCAGGTCCCGGGGGTCCGGCCGGGCCGACCTTCCCCGGGAAGCCGGGGGGGCCCTGAGGAGAGGAGCTGCGGTCACGGCGGGTGGAGGGGATCCCACCCTCGTGCTCCCCCCTGACCCCAAATCCATTTCGTCGGGGTTAACTCAGGGCTGCCCTCCGCACCCCATCCTTCACACGTCCCCCTCCCCACAGCTCCCCCCGACCCCCTGGGGACACAAACGTCCCCGGCATCACCTCCCGGGGTCACCCCGCAGCGCTGCAGCCCTGCGCTCCCCCCAGCCCCACAGGATGGACTTACAGGCGGCCCCGGGAAGCCGGGCTGGCCCTGGAAACCCTGCGGAGAGAACGGAGCTGAGCGGGTCCTGCCCACGGCCGGGGGTCCCGGGCACCCCAAGGGGAGCCGGGGATGAGGCCGGGGCTACGGGGCTGCAGGGACGGGGTCCATCGGGGACGCTCACCTGGTCGCCCTTCTCGCCGGAGCTGCCCGGGAGCCCCCGCTCGCCCCTAGGTCCCTGTGGGAGAGCCGGGGACGTGAGCCCCTGGGGGTCCCCAGAGCCAAAACTGGGGGTCCCCAGGGCCAACGCTGTGCCCCCCCCCCCCATCCCTCCCCGCATCCCCGCACCTACCGCTGGCCCCACGGCACCGGGGAGGCCGTCCAAGCCGGGGGGACCCTGGAAAAAAGAGGGGAGGGCTCAGATGGGGGCGGCTGCGGGGACCCCAGCCCCGTGCCCACGGCGAGGGGGCACCCGGAGGAGCCCCGGCCCCTCTGTCCCACAGCGACGGGCACAGCCCGGCCCCACTCACCGGTTCCCCCTTCTCCCCGGGGGGGGCCCACGTAGCCCCGCTCGCCTTTGATGCCCTGGGGAGGGAAGGAGATGGAGGCCCCGCACAGGTGGGGGACGAGGAGGGATATGGGGTACGGATAGGGCTTGGGGCACGGGGGGACACGGGGGGACAGAGGGGACACGGGGGGACACAGGGGAGGACATGGGGTGCAGATGGGACATATACGGGGTGCAGGGATGGATGGGGGAAGGCTGGGGCAGAAATGGGGCATGGGATGGATGGGACAGGGGTGAGCCCTGCAGGGACGTGGTGTCCCCGACCCTGGCAGTGTGGGGACACAAGCATGGGGGGGGACACGGGGACACAGGGGGTGGCAGGGGGCTGGCAGGGGGCTGGCAGGTGCTGCCAAGCTCCCCGCAGTACTCACAGGAAGGCCGGGGGGGCCCGTGGCACCGGGGTAGCCGGGCTGCCCTGGAGGTCCCTATGCAGGGGAAGATGGTGCTGAGCCGCCTGCGACCCCCCAGGCGGGTGCCCAGAGCCCGCAGGGTGTACCCCGTCCCCCCCATTCCCCCCTGCCACCCCAGGGTGCTCGCACTCACCGGCTCCCCTTTGGCTCCGGCCAGCCCGGCTGGGCCGCGTTCCCCCTGGAGACCCTTGGAGGGGAGAGGAGAGGAGCTGGGGGGGGGGGCTCCCGCAGCCCCTACCCGGGGCTGCACCCACAGGGAGCGTGGGCTGAGAGCCCCCCAGGGGCTGCCACCTGCCCCCCGTCCTGCCCCGGTGCCACCGCACGCACCCGGGGCACCCCCTGCTGCTGCGCCCCCCACCCTGTGCCAGGACCCCCGGGCAGTCCCGGGGGCTGCAGAGAGCCCAGCCGGGGGGGGGGCTGCACATGGGTGCCCCCCTGCCAGCACCCACCGCTGCCCAGGGCACCTTCAGACCACGGCGGGGGCACCCGCTGCCCCCCGTCCTCCTGGGGCACACAAGACACGGGTGACACAGGCGACATGGGTGACATGGGTGACACAGGTGACATGGGTGACAGCCAGGAGCCCCCGGGCTCGGTGGCACACTGGGGGGGTTAGTGGGGGTTACGTGGTGCCGAGGTGGTGGAGACTGGACAGGACAGGCTGACACCGCAGAGCGACGACCACAGAGCCCCCCGGAGCCCCCCCGGACGGAGCTGTTACGGTGACATTAGAGGGCGAGGGGACAGGAGCAGGACGCAGCAGGACAGGATCCGCCCGGAGCCACCGACACAGGACAGCCGCCGGCCCCGCCGCCACCGGGAGGAAGGATGAGGATGAGGATGGAGATGGAGGTGCAGATGGAGATGGTGGTGGATGGAGGCTGCTCCTGGGGGAGTCAGGCACCGGTGGGGGGGTGAGGGGGAGCCCCTATGCCCCCGAGAGAGCAGGGGGCAGTAGATGGGTGCCTGGGGGGCACCCAGCACGCCCGTGGGAGCCGTGCCGCGGGCACGTCGGGGCACCCAGCACACCCGGCCCGGTGTCGCGGCCACCCTGGTGCCACCGGGTGCCGTGCCGGTGGGGGACCCGGCCCCGGGTGGCCAGGTCGCCGAGCTCAGGGCGTCCCTTCCTGAGCCTGAGCCCACCGGGAGCCCCCCGATGGAGATGGAAAGCAGGGATGGAGATGTGGTGAAAGGAAAAGGGGGGGGGGGGGCAGAGCTGGGGGAGGCTGCTCCCGGGGTCGCTGCCCGGTGCCGCGGGGCTGAGGGGGACACAGGGCACAGCCAAACCAAGCGGCAGCGACAGACGGCACAGAGCGGAGCCGTGCTGGTCCTTACGGGCAGTCCGGGTGCGCCCTGCGTTCCAGGGAAGCCTGGGGGGCCCTGAGGGGAGAAACAGGGACGTCACGGCCTCGAAACGCTCCCCCAGGACCGGGGCCGAGCCCTCAGGGTGCCGCTGAGCACCCGCTGGGGACCACCTCGGCCCCAGCCAGACAGGGCTCCTACTCCGTGCCCGGCTGCGACGCTCCTCCGCCTGCCGTGACCCTCTGCCCATCACCGTGGCCTCGTGGCGGGGCGCTGGGCCCCCCTCAGGGATTCACAGCAGAGGCTCCGAGCCCCCCCCTGGTGCTGTGACAGGGTGCTGGCACGGCCCAGCACCCCCCCGACCCGAGCAGGGGTACTTACGATGGGCCCCGGTGGCCCTGGGGGTCCCCGCAGTCCCGGTGGGCCCTGGGGAGGGACGGGAGCCGTCAGAGGTGACCACGGAGGGGGCACGGCCCCACTCCGAGGGACACCCACGGCCTTTGGGTGGGGGGCAGCACGGGGGCACCCACCTGCTCGCCTCTCTCGCCGGGGATGCCCGGGGCACCGGGGAGCCCGGGGTCGCCCGCGCAGTCCGAATCGGGGTTGTCGCCCTGCGGGGAGCGGCACGGCGTCAGCACCGGGGCTGGATGTGCCCCACCGCCCGCCGCACGGCCCCGCCAAGCCCCGCCAAGCACCCCAAGGGGATTCGGTGCCCCCCCAGCGGCACCCATCACTCACCCGAGCCTCCTCAGCTCTCGGGAACTGGGCAAAGCACTGGAAGAAAACCCAAAGTCACCCGGGGCCGCCCTGCGCGAAGAAGAGCCCCAGGGGCGCAGCACCGCACTCTGTGGGCGCTCAGGATGAGGGTGTCCCCCCCTTATCCCCCCGAGACACCCCATCCTGGATGGGATTGAAGCACAAGCATGCCCACGGTGTGCCCCGAGCGTGCCCATGGCGTGTCCATGGCGTGCCCTGAGCGTGCCCAGCCCTGCGTGCGCCTGCTGCTGTGCACCACCGCTGCGGAAGCCGATGCCCTCGGGAGCGTCCTTGCTTTTTGCCCCCGGGGCCCACCACTTCCAGGGGGCTTTCAGGTGCCCGGAGGCGGGCGAACACTCACTCGAGCACAGCCCTCGCTGCCGGGGGCGCCCGGCATGCCCCTGTCCCCCTTGTCACCGCCGGGCGCTTCCAAGGCCGCCTGCAGCTGGGCGCAGTCCCCGCAGAGGTTCTGGGAGGAGGAGGAGGGGGTCAGCGGCACCCCGGGGGGCTCAGGGGTCCTTGAGTGGGGGTGGGCATCACCCAGAGACCCCCAGGCACTCACCTTCAGCACCTCGATGTTCCTCTCGGCCATGACAGCCAACGGCCCCTGCAAGGGATGCGGGAAGGGACGGGAGGGGACAGGGGGATGCCCCCCGCTATCCGGAGGGTGCAGGGTGGGGGGCCGTGGGGCACAGCCCCCAACCTACCAGGTCTCCAGCCGGCCCGGGCAGCCCCGGCAAGCCGTTGTGTCCTGGGACCCCCTAGAGCCAAGGAGAGAGCTTGGGCACCCGACCCCTTCGCTAAGAGCGGGGCAGGATCGGACCCCGCGTGCACGCTGCTGCTGCTCCTCCAATCCCACCGCTCACCTGGCGGCCGGGGGCACCGGGAGGGCCGGGGGGGCCGGGGGCTCCGGGGGGACCCTGCAGCACCCCAAAAGAGGAGAGATGGGTGGTGAGGAGGGGCTGAGGCCAGCGACCGCGGCGCGCGTGGGGACGGCACCCACCTGGGGACCCGGCTGCGGCTGCCAGGACATCCCGGTCCAGAGCCCGGGGGCTCCCTGGGGAGAAAAGGAGGATGTTTTTTGGGGGGGGCACAAAGCCGCAGGGCTGGGGCTGGCACCCGAGGGCACTCACCGGCATCCCGGCGTGGCTGGGGTCCTGGCGAGGGCTGGGGGGGCAGGCGCATTCCCCGGGGTCCCCCTGCAGGAAAAGGAGGTGAGGGAAATGTGGGGGGCACAGGGGGGGCAGCCCCATCCCCACCCCCTGGCACCCGCTCACCTTCTCGCCCTGGGCGCCCTTCTCTCCCTGCGAGGAGGAAAGGCACAGATGGATGTGAGCAAGGGGTCCCCGTCCCCCGCCGTGCCCCCCCCCCAGTCCCGTACCTACCGGCAGCCCGCTGGAGCCGGGCACCCCGGGGAGCCCCCGCTGCCCCTCGGGGCCCTGCGAGGAAGAGGAGCGTGAGGAAGCTCGGCCCTGGGCTCAGCCCTTAGCCGGCATCAAGGGGCCGGGGGGAGGATGGCAATGCCCCCCCTGGGGCAGGACCTACCGGTGGCCCGGTGACGCTGGGTCCTGGTGGCCCGGGGGGGCCCACGGCACCTTTGGGACCCGGAGATCCCTGCGGGGAAAGGAGAGCAGGAGTCAGGGGGGCACAAAGGGGGGCTGGGGGCACCACCACCGTGCTCTGTCAGAGCCCGGGGACAAGAGACAGGGTGGGGGGACGTGGCACCGCGCCGTGCACCAGCACCATGGTGTGCTGGGATGGATGTGGCCCCGGGACAGGGTTGCCGAGGGGGTGGGACAGCCCCCCCTGCAAGGGGAGGGCTCAGCGGGGCGCTCCCTTACCTTGGCTCCTTTCTCTGCTGCCATTCCTGGGGGGCCCTGGGCTCCTGGGGGTCCCTGCGGGGCGGGAGGTGGCATTAGGTCTCCCCAGCCAGTGGTGACAGCCCTGTCCCCAAGGCCACTCTGCAGCCGTGGCGTGGCCAGGAGCACGCTGTCACCATCTGCAGCGTGGGGTCGCAAGGGGGAGAGGCAGGAACTGGGGGGCTGGGGGCCGCTGCGGCACACAAAGCGGGGAGCCCAGGAGGCCACTTACTGGGATCCCGGGTGGTCCGGTGCTGCCGGGCTCT
This sequence comes from Nettapus auritus, assembly GCA_011076525.1. Classification (NCBI taxonomy): domain Eukaryota; kingdom Metazoa; phylum Chordata; class Aves; order Anseriformes; family Anatidae; genus Nettapus; species Nettapus auritus. The sequence goes on along the minus strand of MU016564.1, from coordinate 3,984 downwards.
CCCTGGGGAAACAGAGAGTGAGAGCTGGCAGAGCTGCCTGGCACAGCACTACACGGCACGGCACAGCACCACATGGCACAGCACCGCATGGCACGGCACTGCACACCCACCTGCGGTCCCGGCTGGCCGATCCCCTGTGGTCCCGGTTCACCCTGCAGAGACCGGGGGCAGTGAGCGGCACCGCGGACCCCCAGCGCCCACCCCCAGCGCCCCACTCACCTGCAGCCCCTTGGGCCCGGCGGGACCTCGGATCCCCGGCAGCCCCGGCTTGCCCTACAACACAGCTCGGTCACCGCAGGGGCACGGGGCTGGGGGGTGCCTGCAGCACCACGGGGCGGGGGCACTCACGGGTCTGCCAGGCTGGCCGGTGCCTGGCTCGCCGGGGTCCCCTTTGGCCCCAGGTTTTCCCGGGATGCCCACCACGTCCGAGAGCTGCCCCTGCAGCGCGGGGCACGGCTCGCAGGAGTCTCCCTGCGGAGGAAGGAGCGGAGCAGGGGAGGTCGGGACGGTGAGGATGGGGGATGAGGAGAGGGTGACGGGGACCTCTCCGCCTCTGCAGGGTCCTCACCTTCTCGCCTTTGGGGCCGGCTGGCCCCCTGATGCCCGGCTCACCCGACAGCCCCGGGAGGCCGTCCATGCCCGGCGCGCCCGGGTCCCCTGGGCTGCCCGCGGCCCCCTAGCAAAGAGAGGGCATGGGGCAGGGGGGCGTCAGCATGGCCCCTGCCCCACAGCCCCCTCCGCATCCCCAGTTTGCCACGGGGACCCTCGATCCATCCCCTCACCTTCTGCCCTTTCTGGCCGGCGTCGCCAGGCTTGCCCTGGGGAAACGAAGCGATCAGGCCACGACGTCCCCGGGCACCCCACACGGGCACCCCCTGGGGACACTCACCGCTCTGCCGGGGGGCCCGTCCCTGCCCCGCTGCCCTGGCACGCCGGGCACGGCCAGCACCGTCGCCGCGCCTTCCAGCGCCTGCGGAGCCGGGGGGCACTGCCCGCAGGGTTCACCCTGAGGGGGGGATAGCCCGGTCACAGCCTGGCTGGGGACATCCAGGGACAGCGCGGGGACCCGTCGCAGCGCTCACCTTCTCTCCTTTCAGTCCCCGCACGCCTGGGTCGCCCTTATCCCCCGGGAGCCCCTGCAAGGGCAGAGATGAGACCGCGCAGCCCAGCACCCCGGGGCTCCCAGCACCCACCGTGAGCCCCCCACCTCCGCTCTGCCCCCCGCTCACCGGTCTTCCCGCGGGACCCTCCTGGCCGCCGGCCCCCTGCAAGAAAGCAGGGTCAGGATCTGGCCCCGGGGGCTGCCCTCAGCCCCTGGGGGGCACACATGTCCCACGGGGGGGTCACCCACGTCCCACGGGGGGGTCACCCACCTTCTCGCCCTTGATGCCAGCCAGCCCGGGGAGGATGGCTTCACCCTGCTGAAAGGTCACAGCTCCAGCCCCCGTGCAGCCCGTGGGCATGGGGACGGGGGCTCAGCGGGGCTGGGGGGGGGCTGAGGGGGGCTCTGGAGGGGGCTCAGCCCCATGCACTCACCAGCAGCGGGGCCGGCTCGCCCTCGTGTCCCTTGGGGGGCTCCCGCAGCAGCGCGGCGAGGACACGGGCATCGCAGGACAGGCAGGAGTCCCCCTGAGAGGGGTGCGGAGACGGCACGGTCGGGGGGCTCAGGGGCACCCGCTGAGCTCGGGGGGCTGACCCCACGCCGGGTGGGACAGCAGGACAGAGGGACAGCGGGACGGACACTCACCTTCTCCCCTTTCATGCCGTGGATGCCGGGGTCTCCCTGGGGAGGAAGCAGAGGAGCGGGGCCGGGCTGGATGCTGCTCGGCGTCACCCTGCCCCAGCGCGCTCAGCCCTGCGTCACCTACCCTGTCCCCTTTGGGTCCTGCGGGGCCGGGCCTGTCCTGGAGGCAGGGAAACGAAGAGGAAGCTTTAGGGATGCAGAGAAGAGGCACCCCCGTGCCCTCCCACAAGCTCCCAGCTCCAGACTCACCGAGACCCCGTCCTTCCCAGGCAGCCCAGGCTCCCCCCTGGGTCCAGGCTGGCCGGGGAGCCCGGCGGTGCTGAGCATCCCCGCGGGGACCGTGGGGCACGGCTCACACGGCTCGCCCTGCCGAGCGGGAACACTGAGGCACAGCCCCGGGCTGGGGACCTCCGGGGGGGTCCCCAGGGTGCCCCGAGCAGCCCCCAGCCCAGGGGGTGGGCACAGCCCCCTCTGTGCCACCCTGCACCCACCTTGTCTCCTTTTGGACCCAGGCCGCCGGGTGGCCCCTGTGGGAGGAAGGCAGGGGTTGGGGCTGGGGGGTGGGCTCGCTGCAGCTCTGCCCATCCTGCACCCGCTACCCCCGAGCCCCCAGGTCCGGCGGGGTCGGTCCCAGCCTCCGGCGGGGCTGCCCAAAGCCCTTCCAGCACCGGGCTGGGATCCCAGCACCGCTCCGGCCAGGCAGCCCCGGCCCCGAGCCAAGAAACCCGTCTCTGACCCCGGCTTTGGCTCCGAGCACGGCGCTCGGTACTCACGGGTGTCCCAGGCGGTCCGCCGGGTCCAGGAGCTCCCGAGCTGCCCTGCAGCCAGAAACGGCAGAGCCTGAGCACGGCGAGGTGGAAGCCACGGCCCCCGGGACCCCCAGCCCCGCAGCCCCCAGCCCCTCAGCTCCTCTCCAGTCCCATAAATCGGGGAGCGGAGCCAGCACCGCCTCCATGCCCCCCAGCACCAGCTCCTCTGGGGGACCCCAGCACTGGCCGAGCCCCCACCGAGGGCTGTCAGCATCCCCAGCCCCCCCAGCCCCCCGTCCCCAGGTGAGGGCTTCCCGCTGCCCACGCTGAGCCCCCAGCTCCCCAGGGGGGTCTCGCCCGGCCACGGCACCACAGCTCGGGTGGGGAGAGTCCGGGTGAGGAGCCCCTCGAGCAGGAGGGGGGCAGTGGGGGTGGCCAGGACCCCCTCCATACACCCCCTGCTCACCTTTTCTCCCTTTGGACCTGGGGGGCCACCGGGGTCGCCCTGAAAAAGATAGAGGCTGGCATCTGCTCTGCTGTGACCCCTCTCCATCCCCACGGGGCATCTCGCCGCCCCCTCCCGCGGCGATGCCCCACGGCTCGGCCCCTTACCGGCTTCCCCGGAAAGCCGATCCCCGGCAAGCCCGGCTTGCCCGGCGGTCCCGGCTCGCCAGCCAGCCCCTCGGGTCCCACGAGGCCGGGGTCACCCTGAAAGGCAAGGAGCCGTGTCCATGTCAGCGCTGCTCCTGGGTGCCCCGGCACCCCCGGATCCCCACCTACCTTCTGGCCCTTGGGGCCCACCACGCAGATCTCTCCGGGCCGGCCCTGGTGGGAAGGGAGAGGGGTGAGCGCCGTGCGTGGCACAGAGCAGGATGGTGCTGGGTGCTGCTGCCCCACAGCCGGGTACCACCCGGCACTACTCACATCGCGGCCTGGGCGGCCCGGCTTGCCCTGGAGTCCCCCGTCGCCCTTCTCACCCTTCTGGCCCTGGGGGACAGACGGGTGTCACCGGCGCCACCTCCCCTGTCCCCTCTGAGTCCCTGGGGTCCCTGTCCCCACTTATTTAACATCACACCACTGCCCAGTGTCCCCGCTACCACCGCCCCACATCCCTCTCGGGGACCCCGCTGGGCTCTGTGGGTCCCCAAACCCCGACACTGCCCTGGGGCGGCACCGCAAGGACCCAGCTCGTGCCCAGACGTCCCCACTGCCACGTCCCCAACGCCGTCCTCACCTTCTGCCCGTCGGCACCCGCCGCCCCTGGCAGCCCCTGCGTGGTGGGACAGAGAGGGCAGCGTCAGCAGGACCCCGGGGTGCCCGGACCCAGCGGCCCCGCACAGGATGCGTGCACCGATATTTTTACAGCCTGCAGAGTGAACGTGGCCACGGCGAGCAGGGAGCCCCAGCCCCATCACTTACCACCTCTCCCCGCTGTCCCTTCTCACCCTGCGGGCCCTCGGAGCACTGGGGAGAGAAGGTGGAGGGTGGTGA
>MU016563.1:0-17816 GCA_011076525.1 Nettapus auritus | reverse complement strand
CCCCCCCCCCCCAGTTCCCCAGGCAGCCCTGGGGTTGGGGGGTAGCGCAGCACCGCACAGCCGGGGGGGTTCATCCGTGCCCCCCAGGGATGGAGGAGCCCCCCCAGGGCTGGGTGCTGCTGGCACCCAGGGGTGGGTGGGGGTCCCCTGCGGCCCCCCCCCGGCTCGTCCCGATGGTGCTAAGGGCTTTTTGTGCAGGGACACGGCCCTGGGGACACCGCAGCCCCCCCGTGTCCCCATGGGGCCACAGCTGGGTCCAGAGCCAGCCCCCCCTCCCCCCTCCCCGCCGGGCTGTACTTTTAAACCACTTTTTTTTTGTATTTATTTTGCTTTTTAATATTTGTAAATAAACTCCTGGAAGCCTCCTGGGCTCCATCCCACCCCGCAGGCTGCGGGCGCGTGGCCCCGAAGGGTGCGGGCTTCAGGGGGGGGGAGGGGGGGCTCAGGGTTTGGGAAGGGGGGGTCGGCACCTGGAAGGGCTGCGGGGGCCCGATAAGGGCGGCATTGTCCGGACCCTTCCTGTTTTGCCGGGACGCCGTGACCTCGGCCGCGGGCTGGAGGAGCAGCGGGTGCGCAGCCGCAGCGGGGGGCTGGGTGCATGGGGGAGCACGTGTAGGGCTTTTGGGGGGGGGTCTCGTGGTTTTGGGGGGGGTCCCAGCGCTGACAGCGTCAAAGGTGAGGCAGGGGCTGCTCAGATCTTGTGTGCTGTAGCCATGACCGTGCTTACACCCATGTCTGTGTCCATCCCGTGCTCGTGTCCAGCCCCTCGTCCATCCCATCCCCATGTCCTCGTCCATCCCCATCCCAACCCTATGACCATCCCCACAACCATCCCATCCCCACGTCCATCCCAAACCCATTCCCTTGCCCCCAGCCCTTCCCACGCCGTGCCCGACCCCCAGCCATCCCCCCGGGAGCTCAGGGAGGTGCTGGCGCGCAGGATGTGGCCCTGCAGCAGGAAGGGCTGCCCCCGCTCAGCACCCTCAGGCAGCACCCAGGACGTTGCACCTACTCACCTGCACCGTGCCCCCTCCGCACCCCGCTGGGGTGGCTTTATTAGTGACATTTTCTCTTTTTTCTTCTTTTGTTTTTAATTTTGGGGCTCTGAGCCCCGAAGCCCTGGCTCTGCTCCCCCCCAGCGTGGAGTGGGGCGGCACCTGGTGGTGGCAGCCTGCCCTGCACGGCCACCCGATAACAACACACGATTTGTACACATCCATCCGGCTGTGCGCGTGCACACACGTGTATACACCTGTGGATAGCGGTATCTCAATGTGCATTTACACCAGGAGGTATAAACACACACAGCCCAGCCCCTGCGTGCCGGCTGCCCGGAGCTGTCTGCTCAAAACTTATCTGGAAAAAACAAAATCAGCTCCCAAAATAGGCCAGGAACGGCCTCGCTCCCTGGAACGCGGCTCCAACTATTTTTGGAATGAGCAGCGGTGCTCCAGCAGTCCCACCTCTGGCTGAGGGTTAGAAAAATACCGAAGGCTGGTCCGTGCTTCTGAGGGAATCGGAGAATTTACTGCGTTTAAAAATCTTCCTTTTTGTAAAAAAGCCCTTCAGATACATGGAAGGAACATGGCTTCAGAAAACGGTAAGATATTTCCAATTAAGGTCAATTAAAATAACTACACGGACGTCATTTTAGAGCAGAGGAAGCCTTTGTGCCGGTCATCTCTGCCTTCTTGGCTGTGCCTCAGAAGGGGAACAGAGCACGGGGTTTCCTGTAAATTAGTACAAAAAAGGTAAAGAACGAACTTTAGGAAAGCGAAGGGAGGTGTCCCACAGCAACTTACGGCCCAGGCATTCCAGGAGCTGATCTTATTCCAGCTCTCCTCCTGTGCCGCCCTGCCTGGGTCTGATCCTGCACCCCAGAGCGCAGGGCTGTGGGTGCAGGACACGGCCCCGTGGTTTGGGGGTGCCAGCACCCGAGCTCGGCCAGCGCCCCACGAACAGCCCAGCCAGGAGAACAGTGTGCAGGGTGTTTTATTCCGGAGCTGTACAAACAGGCTGGAACCACTCCCCAGCTTGGCTTCCACGGGCAGAAAGAAACTGAGACGTTGGCAACGAGGAACCCGCCTGCGAGCAGCACGAGCTGGCGCCGGGTTCCCACACAATTTTGGGTCTGGCAGGGGAAGATCCAGGCGATCCCCGGAGGCATGGCACAGGCTCGCTCCTGTTTGGCTTTCGCACCCTGTGGCACAGCCCCGGGGCAGCAGAACCGTGCTGCGGCACAGAGCCACCTGCTGCCATCGAGCGGGGACCAGGACCGGGAGCTGGGAGGCGCCAGCAGGGCTCAGGGGGGGTCCCGGGGCAGGGGAGGTGATCAGGGGGCCGGGTGTCACAACATGCGTGTCACCACCATGGTGAGGAAGTCCTCGTAGCTGAGGCGCACGTTGCCCACCAGCGCCGTGTCCTTCTCGCGGAAGGCCTCGGTGGTGCTCTGGAGCTGCATGCAGATGTGGATGAAGCGGTCAAGCTGGATGCTGGGGTCGGGAGACCTCGGGGCGTAGCGGGACAGCAGCAGCTGGCTGAACTGGGGGCTCAGGTTGTAGCCCATCTGGGAGAAGGCTGGGAGCGAGAAGCACGTGGGTTAAACCCCTCCGAGAAGGGTGACGGTGCCTCCCCACCCCCGCCGCCCCGCGGTGATCCCAGGGCACTTCAGAGCACGGCCGGGCTCTTGGGAAGGAGGATCCAAATCAAGGCCCAGATTCCAGAGATGTTTCTCTTCCATTAGCCACACACACCCAAGGGCTCCTCCCAGAACAGAGGCTTTAGCCACAGCTGGGAGAACAACAGGAGAAGGGGTTTTCCTAAGGACTGCAGTTCATAACACAGCCTGGCTGCAGCTCCTCGGGTCCTCCCTGTGGGCAGGGCAGCTCTTCAAGCCCTTGCTCTGCCAAGACAGTCCCGTGCAGGGATGAAAATACTTGGATCTTGTTGCTCCCTGGAGCTTGGGGACACCTGGAGCCTGGGGACACCCAGCCCCATGGCAGGGCCAGGGCCAGACCAGGCTGGAAACCAGCAGCAGGCCGAGCAATAATCCCCAGCGAGCCCGGGTTCGGTGCCCCCGTCCCTCGCCCACCTTGCTGCAGCTCGCTAAAGCTGATGGAGCCCGAGTGGTCCCTGTCGAACTGCTGGAAGAGGTTCCTCCACTGCTGGATGAAGCGCAGCAGGGCCGAGAAGCCGTACACGTCGATGCGCCCGGAGCGGGTCCTGTCAAACGTGTCTGGGGAGGAAAAAAGCAAGGGGAAGGCGGTGAGGAGCGGAGCGAGGCCGTGTGCCCCGGTTGCTTCCAGCTCTCCCACCGGCCACGGGAGCCCGGTGCTTGCTCACTGATCATCAGCAGGCAGGTCTCGTCGTCGAACGCCGTCCAGTTGGAGTTGAGCAGCGCCTGCTTCAGCTCCCGCACCGAGATGTGGCCGCTGCCGTCCGCGTCCACGGCCTGAAACCAGGCGAAGGCCTCGGGGTCTACGCCCGGCGGGGCGCAGCCTGCGGGGAGGCGCCGTCAGCGGACACCGGGCCCGGTTGGGTTTGGTCTGCCTGGGGGGGTCCCCCAAGGCCGCACTCACCTGGGGGGGCGGCCCCGCCGGGGGGCTGCCCGTACGGGGCTCCGGGCCCGCCACCGTAGGGGCCGCCCGGGTACGGCCCGGCCTGTCCTGCACCAGGGCAGCCCTGCGGGGGTGAAACGGAGCAGTCTTGGGTGGTACCGGGAGCCCCCCGGGCCCTCCTGGTAACCCCCCTATACTCCCAGGCCCCTGCCCCAGGAGCCCCGATTCTCCCCCGGGACCCCCCAGGCCCCTCCTGGTCCTCCCGGTTCCCCCCCCTCCGGTCCCCCCTAGGCCCCTGCCCCAGGACCCCTCCGGTCCCGTCCTGGACCCCCCCGGTCCCTGGCCCCAAGACCCCATAGAACCCTCCTGGTCCCCCCAGGTCCTCCCGAGGCCCCTCGAATCCCTCCCGGTCCTCTCCGGGACCCCCAAGCCCCTGCCCCGGGAACCCCTGGTCCCCCCGGGTCCGCTCCGAGACCCCCGAATCCCCTCGGGGACCCCCCCGGTCCCCTCTGGGACCCCCAGGCCCCTGCTCCGGGACCCTCCGAGACCTCCCCGGGACCCCCGAATCCCCTCCGGTCCTCTCCAGGACCCCCAGGCCGATGTCTGGGGACCCCCCTGGTCCCCCGAATCCCCTCCAGGCCCGCCCCAAGACCCCCGGGCCCCCCGAGTCTTCCCCGGACCCCCCGTCCCGGCCCCACCTGTCCCGGAAACGCCGCCATGATGCCGCCGCCGCCGCCGCTTACACGGCCCCGCTTCCGCCTCCTGACGTCACTACTGCCCCGCCCTCCCATTGGTTGCATCTCGCGGACGAACCCCGCGAGGTCCCGCCCCCCGCTCTGGATGTGGATGAGTGGGCGGGGCCTCCTAGGGCTTAAAGCGGCGATGGGTGACCAAGGAGTGGGGCCCACAAAGTAGGGAGACCCCCGGGGTCGGCCGGGACGCGGGGTGGGGGCAGCCGGGGGTCGGGATAGGGATCGGGGTCCCGCGGGGTCCTCCCATGGCCTGCACCGTACCCCCAGGGTCCCCCCCCCCGTACCCCCACATCAGGCCCAGGATCATCACCACAATCATCATCATCATCATCACCAGACCACCACCACCAGCATCACCACCATCATCATCACCGCCATTGATATCATCCCCATCATCATCATCACCATCATTGACATCATCACCACCTCCATCCCCATCATCATCATCACTACCACCACCATCGTCACCATCACCACCCCCCGACCAACATCACCACCGCCACCATCATCATCACCATCATTGACAGACCCATTCTTGTAGTCATCATCACCACCACCACCACCATTCCCATCATCACCACCCTACCCACCACCCCCATCATCACCACCACCACCACCATCATCATCACCACCACAACAGCCATCATCATCGACACCACAACAGCCATCATCACCATCACCACCAGCACCACCATCCCCAGCATCACCAATCCCCCCACCACTCCCATTACCATCATCACCACCATCATCGTCATCACCATCATCATCCCCATAGTCACCACCTCCATCGTCACCACCACCACCAGCACCAGCAGCCCCCTCATCAGGATGGGATCAGAGCTCTGGCCTCAGCCCCGTGCACAGGGACAGGGACACAAATGGGGACGAGGACAGGGATGGGGATGGGGACATGGATGGGGACAAGGATGGGGACAGGGACGGGGACAGGAACATCTGCTCAGACAACACACCACGAGAGGAGCCAGGCGCGGGGCAGCACTCGGCTGTATTTCATCCGGGCAGGATCCACCCGCCCCACAGCCACCCCCAGCGGAGCTGGGCGGCACCCGCCCCCCGCGCCCCCCGCGCCCCCCGCGCCCCCCGGGACCGGCGCAGCCCCCTGGAAAACGGGGGCAAGAATAAAACCAGCAGCGGGCAGCGCCCGGGGCCGGCTCAGCCGAAGGGGCCCTTGGCGTTCTTGGGCTGGAAGAGCGGCTGCTCCACGGGCAGGGCGCCCATGCACTCGGCCGGGCTGCAGTGCCCGGTTTTGCCCGGTGGCCCCGTGGCACCCGGCGGGCCGGGGATACCGGGGATGCCCTGCTGGCCCACGGGGCCCGGCGGGCCCATCTTCCCGTAGCCCGGTGGTCCCTGGGGACCTGCGAGGGAAAAGAGCGGTGGAGGAAGGCGGCGCGGGGCGGGCGGTGCCAGCAACCAGGTGGGGGGAGGCGGGGGGCTCACCTGGGGGTCCTGGCGGGCCGCTGTCCCCCATCATCCCCACACCTTTCTCCCCTTTCTCTCCTTTGGCGCCTGGCTCCCCTGGGAGAGAGGTGTGGAGGGTGAGACCCTGGCACGGGGGCACCCTGGTGCCTGGGGACACCCCAGTGCTCGGGGACACCCCAGTGCCTGGGGACGCCCCGGTGCCTGGGGACAGTGGGGACATTGTGGGCAGCACCTACCCCTCATGCCTGGCACTCCCTGCCGCCCCTCTCTGCCGATCTGCCCTGGCATCCCTGGGGAGCCGGGGGGTCCCGGCCGGCCAGGCAGCCCATCCTTGCCCGGGGGACCCGGTCTGCCCGGGGCCGCCACCATCTCCACCGGGAAGTGCATCCGAGAGGTGTAGTACGCCATGCGCTCTGCGGGGACGCGCAGCTCAGCGGGGACTGGGAGAGAGGGGAGGGCCTGGAGGACCCCCATCCCTCACCCCCTGCCACCCCGTTACCGTCGAACATCTTGCTCATCTCCTGCTGGATGAACCTCTTGATCTCGTCGTAATTCACCACGTCCCCCTGGGGGGACACGGGAGAGGCCTTGGCCAACAAGCCCCGGCTCTGCCCCACACAGTCGGGGCTCCTGCCCCCCACTTACCATCATCCCCGGGGGGCCTGGCAGCCCGGGGCTGCCCGCAGGTCCCGGAGAGCCGGGGGGGCCCCTCTCACCCGCGGGACCCCGCAGCCCCACGGGGCCCATGGAGCCGCTCTTCCCCGGCCCCCCGGGGGCTCCGGCTCTGCCCTTCTCCCCGGGGTACCCTCGCTCGCCGGGGGATCCAGCTTCACCCTGCGGAGACGTGGCCAGGAGGTGCTCACCAGGGGCACCCCCAGCCCCATTTTGGGGGGTTCAGGGGTCCTGTGGTGGCAGCAGAGGTACAGCCGTGCTCTGTCCTCACCTTCTGGCCGGCGGGTCCCGCGGTGCCGGGCTTTCCTGGGGGGCCCTGGGGGGACAGAGAGGAGCAGGGTGGCACGGCTGTCCTGGGGGTCCCCTGGGACACGCGGCCCCTCTCCTACCTCTTTGCCGCTGGGTCCATCCGGTCCCGGCTCCCCCTGCGGAATGGAAGGGGGGAGGTGTGAGACGGGCCCGGCACGGTTCCTCCTGTCCCCCCTCCCAGTGCCCGGTGCCAGGCACCCCCCCGCTGCGCTCACCGGTGGGCCAGGGTGTCCCGGTGGTCCCGGCTGTCCCGGCATCCCCGGCAGACCTCGGTCCCCCGCCGAGCCGCGCTCGCCCTTCAGCCCCTGCAGGATGGAGCCGGGTGTAGGGGGCAGCACGGGATGGGGACAGCCACCACCGGGATGGGGACGGCCACCACCAGGGTGAGGACGGCCACCCGTCCCCCGGTCCCGTCCCCATCCTCATCCTGTGTCCCCGGCCCCCTGGGGCAGGGTGGTTGGGGGGTCCCCACGGGGCACCCCGCGGGTACTCACCACTCCGGCGAGGCCAGCGGGGCCCGGCTGCCCCGGGCTGCCAGGGGGTCCCTGGGGACAGAGAGGGGGGTTTCAGCTGGGGCGATGTCCCCCACCCCGGGGACGTGGCCCCGTAGGGCTCCCTGCACCGTCACAGTGCTCCCAGGGGGGTCAGAGCCACTTACGATGAGCCCCGGGGGTCCCTGCCGGCCTTGGGGTCCCATGGGGCCTGGGTCACCCTGTGGAAAGCAGTGGGATGAATGGGGTGGGGGGCTCGAGACCCATCCAGTGCAGGGCTCCCGTGCCCCCCCCCCAGGTTTCTCACCTCAGCCCCGGGCCGCCCCGTGCTCCCCGGGGGGCCGGGTTTGCCGCAGTCACCCTGGAAGGACAAAGGGACATGGGCAGCGCAGCACCGGGACACCCTCGCTCAGGACCGAGGTCCCCGGGGCTGTCCCCACTGCGGGGTGACCGCTGCTCCGGGGACACGGGGGTCCCCCTGTGCCATCACCCACCTTGGGTCCTGGGAGCCCCGGGTGCCCCGGCTTGCCCTTGAAGCCCTGGGGGGAGAGGAGAGCGGGTTTGGGGTCGGGGTCCGGGGTGTGCAGAGCCAGGGGGGGTCCGGCATGGCTCACGGGACACCCACCGGGCACCGGGAGGGGGACAGGGAAAGGCAGCACTCACCGGGGGACCCATCATCCCTGGTGGCCCGGGGGGACCGGGGTCACCCTAGGGAGAGAGAAAGACACTGGGGGTGTCCGGGGGGGCGCAGGGGGTGGCTGCTCGCCCCCAGCACCCGTCAGAGCCCAGCAGCTCACCCGCAGCCCCGGCTTGCCGTCCTTGCCGTCCAGTCCCTCCAAGCCAGCGGGGCCCTGCGGGGACAAGGAGGGGGCTCCGAGGGGGACGTGGACCCCAGCAGCTTGGGGGGTCCCCAGGGAGCAGCACGGGGACGGGAGCGCTGCGATGCCCCCGGGGTGGGAACGGGGAGCCCTTACCTGGATGCCCGGGGGGCCGGGAGGGCCGGGGGGTCCTGGCATGCCTGTGGGCCCACGCATGCCCTCGCTGCCCTGCGGGAGCCACGGGAGGGTCAGGGGTGTCCCGAGCTGGCGGTGTCACCGCTGTCCCCGTCCCCGTGCACTCACCTTTTCGGCCGCAGGTCCCGGGGGTCCGGCCGGGCCGACCTTCCCCGGGAAGCCGGGGGGGCCCTGAGGAGAGGAGCTGCGGTCACGGCGGGTGGAGGGGATCCCACCCTCGTGCTCCCCCCTGACCCCAAATCCATTTCGTCGGGGTTAACTCAGGGCTGCCCTCCGCACCCCATCCTTCACACGTCCCCCTCCCCACAGCTCCCCCCGACCCCCTGGGGACACAAACGTCCCCGGCATCACCTCCCGGGGTCACCCCGCAGCGCTGCAGCCCTGCGCTCCCCCCAGCCCCACAGGATGGACTTACAGGCGGCCCCGGGAAGCCGGGCTGGCCCTGGAAACCCTGCGGAGAGAACGGAGCTGAGCGGGTCCTGCCCACGGCCGGGGGTCCCGGACACCCCAAGGGGAGCCGGGGATGAGGCCGGGGCTACGGGGCTGCAGGGACGGGGTCCATCGGGGACGCTCACCTGGTCGCCCTTCTCGCCGGAGCTGCCCGGGAGCCCCCGCTCGCCCCTCGGTCCCTGTGGGAGAGCCGGGGACGTGAGCCCCTGGGGGTCCCCAGAGCCAAAACTGGGGGTCCCCAGGGCCAACGCTGTGCCCCCCCCCCCCATCCCTCCCCGCATCCCCGCACCTACCGCTGGCCCCACGGCACCGGGGAGGCCGTCCAAGCCGGGGGGACCCTGGAAAAAAGAGGGGAGGGCTCAGATGAGGGTGGCTGCGGGGACCCCAGCCCCGTGCCCACGGGGAGGGGGCACCCGGAGGAGCCCCAGCCCCTCTGTCCCACAGCGACGGGCACAGCCCGGCCCCACTCACCGGTTCCCCCTTCTCCCCGGGGGGGGCCCACGTAGCCCCGCTCGCCTTTGATGCCCTGGGGAGGGAAGGAGATGGAGGCCCCGCACAGGTGGGGGACGAGGAGGGATATGGGGTACGGATAGGGCTTGGGGCACGGGGGGACACGGGGGGACAGAGGGGACACGGGGGGACACAGGGGAGGACATGGGGTGCAGATGGGACATATACGGGGTGCAGGGATGGATGGGGGAAGGCTGGGGCAGAAATGGGGCATGGGATGGATGGGACAGGGGTGAGCCCTGCAGGGACGTGGTGTCCCCGACCCTGGCAGTGTGGGGACACAAGCATGGGGGGGGACACGGGGACACAGGGGGTGGCAGGGGGCTGGCAGGGGGCTGGCAGGTGCTGCCAAGCTCCCCGCAGTACTCACAGGAAGGCCGGGGGGGCCCGTGGCACCGGGGTAGCCAGGCTGCCCTGGAGGTCCCTATGCAAGGGAAGATGGTGCTGAGCCGCCTGCGACCCCCCAGGCAGGTGCCCAGAGCCCGCAGGGTGTACCCCGTCCCCCCCCATTCCCCCCTGCCACCCCAGGGTGCTTGCACTCACCGGCTCCCCTTTGGCTCCGGCCAGCCCGGCTGGGCCGCGTTCCCCCTGGAGACCCTTGGAAGGGAGAAGAGAGGAGCTGGGGGGGGGGGGCTCCCGCAGCCCCTACCCGGGGCTGCACCCACAGGGAGCGTGGGCTGAGAGCCCCCCGGGGGCTGCCACCTGCCCCCCGTCCTGCCCCGGTGCCACCGCACGCACCCGGGGCACCCCCTGCTGCTGCGCCCCCCACCCTGTGCCAGGACCCCCGGGCAGTCCTGGGGGCTGCAGAGAGCCCAGCCGGGGGGGGGGCTGCACATGGGTGCCCCCCTGCCAGCACCCACCGCTGCCCAGGGCACCTTCAGACCACGGCGGGGGCACCCGCTGCCCCCCGTCCTCCTGGGGCACACAAGACACGGGTGACACAGGCGACATGGGTGACACGGGTGACACGGGTGACAGCCAGGAGCCCCCGGGCTCGGTGGCACACTGGGGGGGTTAGTGGGGGTTACGTGGTGCCGAGGTGGTGGAGGCTGGACAGGACAGGCTGACACCGCAGAGCGACGACCACAGAGCCCCCCGGAGCCCCCCTGGACGGAGCTGTTACGGTGACATTAGAGGGCGAGGGGACAGGAGCAGGACGCAGCAGGACAGGATCCGCCCGGAGCCACCGACACAGGACAGCCGCCGGCCCCGCCGCCACCGGGAGGAAGGATGAGGATGAGGATGGAGATGGAGGTGCAGATGGAGATGGTGGTGGATGGAGGCTGCTCCTGGGGGAGTCAGGCACTGGTGGGGGGGTGAGGGGGAGCCCCTGTGCCCCCGAGAGAGCAGGGGGCAGCAGATGGGTGCCTGGGGGGCACCCAGCACGCCCATGGGAGCCGTGCCGTGCTGCGGGCACGCCGGGGCACCCAGCACACCCGGCCCGGTGTCGCGGCCACCCTGGTGCCACCGGGTGCCGTGCCGGTGAGGGACCCGGCCCCGGGTGGCCAGGTCGCCGAGCTCAGGGCGTCCCTTCCTGAGCCTGAGCCCACCGGGAGCCCCCCGATGGAGATGGAAAGCAGGGATGGAGATGTGGTGAAAGAAAAAGGTGGGGGGGCAGAGCTGGGGGAGGCTGCTCCCGGGGTCGCTGCCCGGTGCCGCGGGGCTGGGGGGGACACAGGGCACAGCCAAACCAAGCGGCAGCGACAGACGGCACAGAGCGGAGCCGTGCTGGTCCTTACGGGCAGTCCGGGTGCGCCCTGCGTTCCAGGGAAGCCTGGGGGGCCCTGAGGGGAGAAACAGGGACGTCACGGCCTCGAAACGCTCCCCCAGGACCGGGGCCGAGCCCTCAGGGTGCCGCTGAGCACCCGCTGGGGACCACCTCGGCCCCAGCCAGACAGGGCTCCTACTCCGTGCCCGGCTGCGACGCTCCTCCGCCTGCCGTGACCCTCTGCCCATCACCGCGGCCTCGTGGCGGGGCGCTGGGCCCCCCTCGGGGATTCACAGCAGAGGCTCCGAGCCCCCCCTGGTGCTGTGACAGGGTGCTGGCACGGCCCAGCATCCCCCTGACCCGAGCAGGGGTACTTACGATGGGCCCCGGTGGCCCTGGGGGTCCCCGCAGTCCCGGTGGGCCCTGGGGAGGGACGGGAGCCGTCAGAGGTGACCACGGAGGGGGCACAGCCCCACTCCGAGGGGCACCCACGGCCTTTGGGTGGGGGGCAGCACGGGGGCACCCACCTGCTCGCCTCTCTCGCCGGGGATGCCCGGGGCACCGGGGAGCCCGGGGTCGCCCGCGCAGTCCGAATCGGGGTTGTCGCCCTGCGGGGAGCGGTACTGCATCAGCACCGGGGCTGGATGTGCCCCACCGCCCACCGCACGGCCCCGCCAAGCCCCGCCAAGCACCCCAAGGGGATTCGGTGCCCCCCCAGCGGCACCCATCACTCACCCGAGCCTCCTCAGCTCTCGGGAACTGGGCAAAGCACTGGAAGAAAACCCAAAGTCACCCGGGGCCGCCCTGCGCGAAGAAGAGCCCCAGGGGCGCAGCGCCGCACTCTGTGGGCGCTCAGGATGAGGGTGTCCCCCCCTTATCCCCCCGAGACACCCCATCCTGGATGGGATTGAAGCACAAGCGTGCCCACGGTGTGCCCCGAGCGTGCCCATGGCGTGCCCATGGTGTGCCCTGAGCGTGCCCAGCCCTGCGTGCGCCTGCTGCTGTGCACCACCGCTGCGGAAGCCGATGCCCTCGGGAGCGTCCTTGCTTTTTGCCCCCGGGGCCCACCACTTCCAGGGGGCTTTCAGGTGCCCGGAGGTGGGCGAACACTCACTCGAGCACAGCCCTCGCTGCCGGGGGCGCCCGGCATGCCCCTGTCCCCCTTGTCACCGCCGGGCGCTTCCAAGGCCGCCTGCAGCTGGGCGCAGTCCCCGCAGAGGTTCTGGGAGGAGGAGGAGGGGGTCAGCGGCACCCCGGGGGGCTCAGGGGTCCTTGAGTGGGGGTGGGCATCACCCAGAGACCCCCAGGCACTCACCTTCAGCACCTCGATGTTCCTCTCGGCCATGACAGCCAACGGCCCCTGCAAGGGATGCGGGAAGGGACGGGAGGGGACAGGGGGATGCCCCCCGCTATCCGGAGGGTGCAGGGTGGGGGGCAGTGGGGCACAGCCCCCAACCTACCAGGTCTCCAGCCGGCCCGGGCAGCCCCGGCAAGCCGTTGTGTCCTGGGACCCCCTAGAGCCAAGGAGAGAGCTTGGGCACCCGACCCCTTCGCTAAGAGCGGGGCAGGATCGGACCCCGCGTGCACGCTGCTGCTGCTCCTCCAATCCCACCGCTCACCTGGCGGCCGGGGGCACCGGGAGGGCCGGGGGGGCCGGGGGCTCCGGGGGGACCCTGCAGCACCCCAAAAGAGGAGAGATGGGTGGTGAGGAGGGGCTGAGGCCAGCGACCGCGGCGCGCGTGGGGACGGCACCCACCTGGGGACCCGGCTGCGGCTGCCAGGACATCCCGGTCCAGAGCCCGGGGGCTCCCTGGGGAGAAAAGGAGGATGTTTTTGGGGGGGGGCACAAAGCCGCAGGGCTGGGGCTGGCACCCGAGGGCACTCACCGGCATCCCGGCGTGGCTGGGGTCCTGGCGAGGGCTGGGGGGGCAGGCGCATTCCCCGGGGTCCCCCTGCAGGAAAAGGAGGTGAGGGAAATGTGGGGGGCACAGGGGGGGGCAGCCCCATCCCCACCCCCTGGCACCCGCTCACCTTCTCGCCCTGGGCACCCTTCTCTCCCTGCGAGGAGGAAAGGCACAGATGGATGTGAGCAAGGGGTCCCCGTCCCCTGCCGTGCCCCCCCCCAGTCCCGTCCCTACCGGCAGCCCGCTGGAGCCGGGCACCCCGGGGAGCCCCCGCTGCCCCTCGGGGCCCTGCGAGGAAGAGGAGCGTGAGGAAGCTCGGCCCTGGGCTCAGCCCTTAGCCGGCATCAAGGGGCCGGGGGGAGGATGGCAATGCCCCCCCTGGGGCAGGACCTACCGGTGGCCCGGTGACGCTGGGTCCTGGTGGCCCGGGGGGGCCCACGGCACCTTTGGGACCCGGAGATCCCTGCGGGGAAAGGAGAGCAGGAGTCAGGGGGGCACAAAGGGGGGCTGGGGGCACCACCACCGTGCTCTGGCAGCGCCCGGGGACAAGAGGCAGGGTGGGGGGACGTGGCACCGCGCCGTGCACCAGCACCACGGTGTGCTGGGATGGATGTGGCCCTGGGACAGGGTTGCCGAGGGGGTGGGACAGCCCCCCCTGCAAGGGGAGGGCTCAGCGGGGCGCTCCCTTACCTTGGCTCCTTTCTCTGCTGCCATTCCTGGGGGTCCCTGGGCTCCTGGGGGTCCCTGCGGGGCGGGAGGTGGCATTAGGTCTCCCCAGCCAGTGGTGACAGCCCTGTCCCCAAGGCCACTCTGCAGCTGTGGCGTGGCCAGGAGCACGCTGTCACCGTCTGCAGCGCGGGGTCGCAAGGGGGAGAGGCAGGAACTGGGGGGCTGGAGGCCGCTGCGGCACACAAAGCGGGGAGCCCAGGAGGCCACTTACTGGGATCCCGGGTGGTCCGGTGCTGCCGGGCTCTCCCTGGGGAAACAGAGTGAGAGCTGGCAGAGCTGCCTGGCACAGCACCACACGGCACGGCACCACACGGCACGGCACCACACGGCATGGCACAGCACCACATGGCACAGCACCGCATGGCACAGCACCGCACACCCACCTGCGGTCCTGGCTGGCCGATCCCCTGTGGTCCCGGTTCACCCTGCAGAGACCGGGGGCAGTGAGCGGCACCGCGGACCCCCAGCGCCCACCCCCAGCGCCCCACTCACCTGCAGCCCCTTGGGCCCGGCGGGACCTCGGATCCCCGGCAGCCCCGGCTTGCCCTACAACACAGCTCGGTCACCGCAGGGGCACGGGGCTGGGGGGTGCCTGCAGCACCACGGGGCGGGGGCACTCACGGGTCTGCCAGGCTGGCCAGTGCCTGGGTCACCGGGGTCCCCTTTGGCCCCGGGTTTTCCCGGGATGCCCACCACGTCCGAGAGCTGCCCCTGCAGCGCGGGGCACGGCTCGCAGGAGTCTCCCTGCGGAGGAAGGAGCGGAGCAGGGGAGGTCGGGACGGTGAGGATGGGGGATGAGGAGAGGGTGACGAGGACCCCTCCGTCTCTGCAGGGTCCTCACCTTCTCGCCTTTGGGGCCGGCTGGCCCCCTGATGCCCGGCTCACCCGACAGCCCCGGGAGGCCGTCCATGCCCGGCGCGCCTGGGTCCCCTGGGCTGCCCGCGGCCCCCTAGCAAAGAGAGGACATGGGGCAGGGGGGCGTCAGCATGGCCCCTGCCCCACAGCCCCCTCCGCATCCCCAGTTTGCCACGGGGACCCTCGATCCATCCCCTCACCTTCTGCCCTTTCTGGCCGGCGTCGCCAGGTTTGCCCTGGGGAAACGAAGCGATCAGGCCACGACGTCCCCGGGCACCCCACACGGGCACCCCCTGGGGACACTCACCGCTCTGCCGGGGGGCCCGTCCCTGCCCCGCTGCCCTGGCACGCCGGGCACGGCCAGCACCGTCGCTGCACCTTCCAGCGCCTGCGGAGCCGGGGGGCACTGCCCGCAGGGTTCACCCTGAGGGGGGGGACAGCCCGGTCACAGCCTGGCTGGGGACATCCAGGGACAGCGCGGGGACCCGTCGCAGCGCTCACCTTCTCTCCTTTCAGTCCCCGCACGCCTGGGTCGCCCTTATCCCCCGGGAGCCCCTGCAAGGGCAGAGATGAGACCGCGCATCCCAGCACCCCGGGGCTCCCAGCACCCACCGTGAGCCCCCCGCCTCCGCTCTGCCCCCCGCTCACCGGTCTTCCCGCGGGACCCTCCTGGCCGCCGGCCCCCTGCAAGAAAGCAGGGTCAGGATCTGGCCCCGGGGGCTGCCCTCAGCCCCTGGGGGGCACACATGTCCCACGGGGGGGTCACCCACGTCCCACGGGGGGGTCACCCACCTTCTCGCCCTTGATGCCAGCCAGCCCGGGGAGGATGGCTTCACCCTGCTGAAAGGTCACAGCTCCAGCCCCCGTGCAGCCCGTGGGCATGGGGACGGGGGCTCAGCGGGGCTGGGGGGGGGCTGAGGGGGGCTCTGGAGGGGGCTCAGCCCCATGCACTCACCAGCAGCGGGGCCGGCTCGCCCTCGTGTCCCTTGGGGGGCTCCCGCAGCAGCGCGGTGAGGACACGGGCATCGCAGGACAGGCAGGAGTCCCCCTGAGAGGGGTGCGGAGACGGCACGGTCGGGGGGCTCAGGGGCACCCGCTGAGCTCGGGGGGCTGACCCCACGCCGGGTGGGACAGCAGGACAGAGGGACAGCGGGACGGACACTCACCTTCTCCCCTTTCATGCCGTGGATGCCGGGGTCTCCCTGGGGAGGAAGCAGAGGAGCGGGGCCGGGCTGGATGCTGCTCGGCGTCACCCTGCCCCAGCGCGCTCAGCCCTGCGTCACCTACCCTGTCCCCTTTGGGTCCTGCGGGGCCGGGCCTGTCCTGGAGGCAGGGAAACGAAGAGGAAGCTTTAGGGATGCAGAGAAGAGGCACCCCCGTGCCCTCCCACAAGCTCCCAGCTCCAGACTCACCGAGACCCCGTCCTTCCCAGGCAGCCCAGGCTCCCCCCTGGGTCCAGGCTGGCCGGGGAGCCCGGCGGTGCTGAGCATCCCCGCGGGGACCGTGGGGCACGGCTCACACGGCTCGCCCTGCCGAGCGGGAACACTGAGGCACAGCCCCGGGCTGGGGACCTCCGGGGGGGTCCCCAGGGTGCCCCGAGCAGCCCCCAGCCCAGGGGGTGGGCACAGCCCCCTCTGTGCCACCCTGCACCCACCTTGTCTCCTTTTGGACCCAGGCCGCCGGGTGGCCCCTGTGGGAGGAAGGCAGGGGTTGGGGCTGGGGGGTGGGCTCGCTGCAGCTCTGCCCATCCTGCACCCGCTACCCCCGAGCCCCCAGGTCCGGCGGGGTCGGTCCCAGCCTCCGGCGGGGCTGCCCAAAGCCCTTCCAGCACCGGGCTGGGATCCCAGCACCGCTCCGGCCAGGCAGCCCCGGCCCCGAGCCAAGAAACCCGTCTCTGACCCCGGCTTTGGCTCCGAGCACGGCGCTCGGTACTCACGGGTGTCCCAGGCGGTCCGCCGGGTCCAGGAGCTCCCAAGCTGCCCTGCAGCCAGAAACGGCAGAGCCTGAGCACGGCGAGGTGGAAGCCACGGCCCCCGGGACCCCCAGCCCCGCAGCCCCCAGCCCCTCAGCTCCTCTCCAGTCCCATAAATCGGGGAGCGGAGCCAGCACCGCCTCCATGCCCCCCAGCACCAGCTCCTCTGGGGGACCCCAGCACTGGCCGAGCCCCCACCGAGGGCTGTCAGCATCCCCAGCCCCCCCAGCCCCCCGTCCCCAGGTGAGGGCTTCCCGCTGCCCACGCTGAGCCCCCAGCTCCCCAGGGGGGTCTCGCCCGGCCACGGCACCACAGCTCGGGTGGGGAGAGTCCGGGTGAGGAGCCCCTCGAGCAGGAGGGGGGCAGTGGGGGTGGCCAGGACCCCCTCCATACACCCCCTGCTCACCTTTTCTCCCTTTGGACCTGGGGGGCCACCGGGGTCGCCCTGAAAAAGATAGAGGCTGGCATCAGCTCTGCTGTGACCCCTCTCCATCCCCACGGGGCATCTCACCGCCCCCTCCCACGGCGATGCCCCACGGCTCGGCCCCTTACCGGCTTCCCCGGAAAGCCGATCCCCGGCAAGCCCGGCTTGCCCGGTGGCCCCGGCTCGCCAGACAGCCCCTCGGGTCCCACGAGGCCGGGGTCACCCTGAAAGGCAAGGAGCCGTGTCCATGTCAGCGCTGCTCCTGGGTGCCCCAGCACCCCCGGATCCCCACCTACCTTCTGGCCCTTGGGGCCCACCACGCAGATCTCTCCGGGCCGGCCCTGGTGGGAAGGGAGAGGGGTGAGCGCCGTGCGTGGCACAGAGCAGGATGGTGCTGGGTGCTGCTGCCCCACAGCCGGGTACCACCCGGCACTACTCACATCGCGGCCTGGGAGGCCCGGCTTGCCCTGGAGTCCCCCGTCGCCCTTCTCACCCTTCTGGCCCTGGGGGACAGACGGGTGTCACCGGCGCCACCTCCCCTGTCCCCTCTGAGTCCCTGGGGTCCCTGTCCCCACTTATTTAACATCACACCGCTGCCCAGTGTCCCCGCTACCACCGCCCCACATCCCCAAACCCCTTCCCCCAGCAAAGCTCTCGGGGACCCCGCTGGGCTCTGCGGGTCCCCAAACCCCGACACTGCCCTGGGGCGGCACCGCAAGGACCCAGCTCGTGCCCAGACGTCCCCACTGCCACGTCCCCAACGCCGTCCTCACCTTCTGCCCGTCGGCACCCGCCGCCCCTGGCAGCCCCTGCGTGGTGGGACAGAGAGGGCAGCGTCAGCAGGACCCCGGGGTGCCCGGACCCAGCGGCCCCGCACAGGATGCGTGCACCGATATTTTTACAGCCTGCAGAGTGAACGTGGCCACGGCGAGCAGGGAGCCCCAGCCCCATCACTTACCACCTCTCCCCGCTGTCCCTTCTCGCCCTGCGGGCCCTCGGAGCACTGGGGAGAGAAGGTGGAGGGTGGTGA
>CM021787.1:6746443-6764373 GCA_011076525.1 Nettapus auritus | reverse complement strand
CCCCAGGTCCCCCCAGATCCACTCAGACTACCCCCAAATGCCCCCAAATCCCATCTAAAGACCCCAAACACCCCCCAGGCCCCCCAGAAACCCCCCAGAGTCCCCCAGAACCCCTTCATATCCCTCCAGAACCCCTCCAAATCCCCCAAATCTCCCCAGACCTCTCCTAAACCCCCCAAATCCCCTCCAGACCTCTCCCCTCTTTTTTTCTTTTTAGGTGTTAAGACCATTTTTAGAAATGCTTACTAGGAGAATTTAATCTTTAAAAATGTCAAATGCAGTGCTTGCATTAATCCATCTTGCAATTTCTTCTTTTTAAATACAGAATTCAAGTCATTTAAATGGAAATGGATCCATTATAGAGGATGCAAATACCACTGGTGTCACCCTAAAAAGGCCATCTTCAGCACCACCAATGGCCTGTGTTCAAAAACATTACCAGGCCTTCGATTACTTATACGTCAAAAAAAACAGATCACCACCAGTATTCACAATAAATTGCCTGTTCATCAGACTGTGTCACAGCCTGACTGTCTTAGCAGTGCTGTGGAGGATGAAGATCTCTACAAGGCTGTTCGTTCATCCACAATTACAAATTCGATAATGCAAATGAAGCAAATACAAAACAAAACAAAACAAAACAAAATAAGTTTCTGATGAAATTTTTGTGGAGCCAACAGTGAATGGAAATCCTAAACTCAGCTCTGACAACACAGTCCCTTGCGGTGCAGAATCTTCAGGTAAATCTGAGGAGGAGTCAACGGGCTTATTTAAAAGGAATTGCAATGCAATGTCCTCAAATGGAATTTTGGTTGGAAAGGTAGTCTGTACATTGCTGAATTTCCATTCTTCCTGTCAGAATGCTGACAAAGGAAGATCCCAGCATGAGCTGCCAAAAAATGATTCACTAAATGGTGCTAGTGGTTTAGTTAATGAATCTAAAAAACTGACTGAAACTTGATGATTCCACTTGCCGAGTTGAACCTGTTAAACCTTCTGAGATGTTCTTTTCTAAAACAAATGGATTGCATGAAACATAGGTTTGCTCCATTGAGAATTTCTCACCTATGTATTCGGGAGTGTTTATCATGTTCCTAATTCAGGTGAAATACTGAGAAAACACAGCAAAAATTTGATCGTAACACTTTGTGATATTATCCCATTAGAATTTGCAGAACTGAGCTGACATTAGAACTTGTCAACTTAAGCTTAGCTGAGATAAAAATTCTTAAGTTTCATAAAGTAGATTTTGGGAGGTGAGTTGGGGTTATCTTTGAAGTGTAGATAATGCATACAACTCAAGGTGGTCTTGCTTAGCATTTAATGTAGGAATTCTGACAAGACTGCTCAGTTCTACTACAAATAGTATTTTTTCTGTCTGCTGACTTGTGCTTTTTAATTGCAGATGCCTGGAGCTATGCCTCCAGTCCCTCAAGAAGTCATCATGGAATCCCTCACAGCCAGCCGGTTGAACAGCTTGTCAGAGGAAATAAGGTAAAATGAGCACAGTCTGATTAAGACAAGATTTTATGGAAGTTCCTTGTGGTTTTATCTGTCTACTAATACTATTGAATGGAAGGCTTTAAATCAGTAGAATTCCATACTGTATGTCCAGTGTTATGAACAGATCTAATGATCAGCATTGTGCATATCACTGTGATGCAGGTTGGTGCCTCTCGGAGAACTTCTGTTTCTTCATAGAATGTATTTCCATTTTTCTCCATTGTCTGGAGAAACATTGGCTGTTCCCCCCACACCCCCAACCCTTTTTTTCTCAGAGCAGCAGGTGGACAGAGACAAATGTGTTTGTTTGTTTTTTTTTTACTGCAATGGTTTCACAAGCAAGAGCAGAAAAAACACTTACTCTGGGAGCTAAAGAAGGTGTAATAATCACAGGATAGGTCTGAATAATCCATTTGAATAACATACTATGTTCAGCTATTTCATAACATAGGAACAGTGCTGACTTTTTATTCAGAGTAACGTAAGTTGGTGATAATACTGAAATATGTTTGCTTCAGAGGTAGATCTGATTTCTCCTAAGCACACTGAATTCACAGCTATTGATCCTCCAGAGGAGGCTTTGCAACCTGGAGAATATGTAAACTTCCTGCTATTGTTCTACTGGTTTTGTTTCATTTTGTTTTCCTACTAGTATAGGCTTAAGAATTACAGAGAAATGGGCTGCTTTTTTTCACTTTCAATATTGGCTGTTCCTCCTCAGCCCCTCCCTTTTTTTTTCAGTCATAGGAAAGGTGAATGTAAATTCTTGGGGGAGGGGAAGAAAAATATGTTTCTACTGTTGTTTTTTCAGCTATGTGGGGAGAACAAATACAGTGGTTTTGAATATTTTGGCTATTATTCAGAACAGCATGTGGAGGGAGACAGATGTGTTTGTTTTTTTACTGCAATGGCTTCAGAAGCAAGAGGGGAAAAAGTCTTTCTCTGGGAGCTGAAGAAGGTGCAATAATCACAGGATAGGTTTCTAAACGCCATAGCTTTTAGAGTTTTCCTGTAGTCCTGAGGGGTTTTTTTTTGTTTTGTTTTTTGTTTTGTTTTTTTTCACTTAGAAGGTTTTACTCCACTTTACTTCACTTAAAAGGTTTTATTCACCTCCTTTAGCAAAAGTGAGAAATGTGTTTTTATTTTGTGCAGTGTCCCAGGACCTCTGAAATCTACTGAGAATGATAAATACCTTGAACAGTACCAATGTGATGACCGTGGAGACGAGGAGAAACCAAGAAGATCAAAAGAACTTAAACTCATTCCAAAAGAAAATGTTTTCTGCGTCAAAGAGTCTTGTGATGCTGGTGAGAAGCTGTGGCAAACTTCTGACTCACAGAGAACTGACTCCACAATCAGTACAATTGTAAAGTAGCTGTGTTTATTCAGCGCTGGGCGGCGCGGGGGGGTAGTCCCGCCAAAGTCGTGCGCAGCTAACGTGGCAATTTGCTTAGGTTATATACAGGAAAGAGTTATATATGCACGAAGTTTCCCAATACGCCTATACATATGCATAACCTGTCCTCGCTTTGTATTAAAATTAGCTCTAAGAAGTCATTTCCATAAACTCCTCCCATCTGCGCTTGCACAGTGCTTTCTGGTGGTGGGCGCTGAGGATCGTGAGGATGAAGTAAGATGTCTTAATCAGGGTTGAACCTCATCTCCTTGAGCATGCTCTCTGAGCCTTTGGTCACAATCTGGGCCATAAGGTTGGTTTGGACTGGTTCTCGGGCTCCAAAGGGCTCCCGTTACCTCGAGGCCTTGCATGTTTGACATTCTTTATCTTATCCTTTTATAAACAGTCGTCTTTATCTCTAAGCCATTTTATAAACAGTCCTCCTTCTCTCTGAGCCCTTGGTCACAGTCCAGACCATAAGGTTGGTTTGATCTGGTCCTTGGGGTCCCAGGGGCTCATCTGGAGGCCTAAGCGCAGCACAGGCACAGTACATGGCAAATGTAGCACCTGTTAAGCCATGAGTGTTGCCTACATATTTATTCTTCATCAATTGCTCTAATTTCTAATCCCATGTTTCACGGCCACCAAGAAGATCTGACTTAACATACTCAGCTCAGATTCAGTGAGACACCATCCACACAATGGTCTACAGGAACAGGGAAAAAGGTAGAGGTCTGGGATTCCCTAGGACAGCCTGGTCTGGAGAGGAGTAAGGGCTGTGGCAAGCTGAAAGTCCAAAAAGGACTGAGGTCTTTGTGTCCGTGGCTATTTCTGCTGTCTTTGCCAGTGATGCCCATGAGGAGACAGCTTATCATTAAAGCACTAGGGCCTCATTGCGTCCTCACCCTCATCCATAAATCAGGCAGGGGTCGTACCATTCTCCTGAACTTGGCAATGCACATCCCCATCTCTTACTGCCCCAGGAAGAGCCCTGAGCAATGTGTGAAGGGAAAGGATCTCCCATCCCAGGGGCTGGGGGTCAAAGCCAAAGGACTTAGCCAAGACTACAAACTGAAAAGTAGGTAACAGTCTTCCTACTATGACTATCACTTTCAGAGCAATAATTCATTCTTACACCACAGATGACCTTAACTTCTCTCCTTCTCTAAGTTAGCCAGCTACAGATACCAGACATATAGCAGTTTACACAAGTGCTGCAGTTTAAGGCCAAGCAACAAAAGATAATAAATGACACAGAAAATTTCAGGTTAGACAGAACTGAATTAGACAAATAATAATCTTTTCCTGGGACAGAAAGAAAAGACTTGCAAAAAAAGAAAAATATCAATAACAGGGAATTAAATCCCTTTCGAGCACATTTTAATATTTGTTATTACCTGATATAGAAAAGTAAGCTTGCTGACCAAGAACTCTTTTAATGTCAGTATGGACTACTTTAGCGTCATTCATCTGATACCAAAGTCCATTACCAGCCTGCAAATAAAGACAACTGTATCTTTAGATGAATTGCATGTTTTCCAAATGAAATCACAGATAGGAACAAAATACATACGTGTCAAATAACTATATAATGAAATCTTTTTCCCTAGAAACAGTACTACTAGTAACACTTTAATTGGTTTGCCAGCACAACCTTTACCCTGTTAGAAATGATGTTGACTTCTACCTTTATGTAGCACACACAGTGTCCTGAGCGACAGTTGATACCATGATGCACCAGCACCGCATATAAGGCGTAGAGGAGTGATTCTCCAATTGATTGAGACATGTAGGCTCGAAGATCCAAATACTCAGGGTAGTTTACCTCCTCAAGAGTGACCAAGAAGATAGAAAAATTATCCCAGAGTACTTCATGGACTAGCCAGAGAAAAACACTTCCAAAAAACACAGACTAGAGTTATGTATTTCTTGATTCACTAAAAGTAAGTCTTCCCATCAACAACGTTTAATACTAGAAGTTGCAGAGAACTGTTTTCTGATTGATTAGCCTTCTCAGAGGAAAGTATATGCTTCTTGTCAAGCAGGAACTTTACTAATATTAAGAGAAAGAATAAGCCATAGTCGTTCATCTAAAATTATTGCCTGAAAATATTAACAACTTTCAGCTTTGGGGGATGTCCCATTACATGATGATAAAGTCGCATTACAGCGCTAACTATACTTTGTTGATCTTTCCACCTGTGAAATCTGCAAAACTTTTCAGTGATAACGTGAGAACATTGGAAGAACGGTGTATGGTAAATCTCTTGGATGCAGGAACCATCTTTTTACACCTTCAAAACAAGCAGAGACAAGTGTTTGAAAGCATCTTCTTTTTCACCCCCAAGACAAACTCGTTTTAATGTCTCATGCATGCTTATGCTATTTGAACGATATTTACTTGCGTAATATGTTTGTGTGTTTTTTTCTTTTCATAAACCCATGCACTGCATGTCAGGTTTGTTAATACAGAGAAGAAGGTAAGTTTTCCCAACAACTCAGAGCATAGCGAGAACAGGAATCTCTCAAAAAAGTGTATCACCAGGTTGTAAGGCAAGGTACCATGTCTTGGTATACAAAAGTGGCTATTTGAACTCAAAACCTGGATACGTTCAGCTTTCAAGGGAACTACATTTCCCAGCATGGCCTGTATTCTCAACATGGCCGCCCGGTAACGGCGTTCTCGAGAACTACACCTCCCGCAATGCTCTGGGAAGCCAACATGGCCTCTCGGAAACCCAGTGCCGAAGAACTACTACTCTAGGACAATAATCATAACCCTAATCCTAACACTAACCCTAACCTTAACCCTAATCCTAACCCTAACCCTAACCCTAGCCCAAAGACCACAACTTCCGGCACGCTGCAGGGCACGATGTTGAACACTGCTAAAGCGCATGCGCAGCGCCTCTCCACCTATAGTCCCGATTTTTCGCCAGCAGGTGGGAGCAGAGAGCGCCCCCCCCCCGCTAGAGCGCATGCGCTTGTCCTCTCCGCCTGCAGTACCTCCCTGTCGCCTGCAGGCGGCAGCAGGTTGTCGCGGCTCGTCCCTGCCTGCAGTGCCGCTGTTTGGCCACCAGGTGGCTCCAGAAGCCTGTGGAGGCAGCCTGTTCCGCGCATGCGCGGAAGCGGAACGGCAGGCGCAGCTTGCCTGCCTGGCCGCTCGTTCCGGGGAGCGGCGGGAGCCGCGCGGAGCACACGGAATCAGCAGGGAAAGGCCCCGCGAGGAATGGCGCGGAGGCAGGAAGTGCCCGTGCTAATTGGTCCCGTGCCACTCCCGGCTTCGAAGCCAAGCGGCAACGCGAAACTACATTTCCCGGCGTGCTGTGGAAACCAGCGTGGCCGAGCGGCCGCCCGAAGGCCGCACCTCCCGGCCGCCTCACCCTGCGGCCGTCCCAGCCCCGGCGCGGCGCTTCCCGACCCGCCGCCCGCCTGCCTCCCCCCGGGTTCGCCCAGCGCCCCCGCGCTGCGGTTCCACAACCCGCCCCCCCCCCGCTGGGGGCTTCTCCTGCTTCAGCCGCTGATCCCACGGGACGCGGCCCCCCCCCCTCCCCCACAAGCGGCCGCTCCCTCCACCCAGACCAGCCCTGGCACCCCCGCCCCGGGGAACAAGGCTCCCCCCCCCGCTGCCTTCTTCCCCCTCCTCCGCTGGTCCGATCTTGCAGCCCCCATGGCAAGGCTGGTTATTGCCCCGTCCAGAGGGGACGTCCACACCCATCACACACCCCCAGACCCCGAACTCAGGGCCAGCCCCCCCCAGCCCCTGCCCTGTCCGCAACCACCGTTACGGAACCTGCACCCCTGGACACGGCAGCAGCCATTTACTGTGGCCGCAAGCAGTGACAGCAGCGCACACCAGAAAGCAAACTCTTTATTGACTCGCGCGCAGGACTCCAGAGAGGGAAGGAGGCTGCGGTGTGGCTCCCTGCCTGTGCTTTCTCCCCTTCTGGTGGCCCTGGTGCCAAGTGGCATCCCTCCCCCTCCCGCGTTACTGCACAAACCTCCTCTTGACTGCAATGTATTTGGTGGAGCACCCTGCCAGTGGCGAATCACAAAGACGAATGACAAAGCATTTTTGTTTGCTTGCCTTTTTTTTAAAGTGCTCGTTGATCCAGCTGGACCTGTTAATTGGTTGTGCAGATTGGGTGCATCACAGATATCACTCTGATTTTTTGTGTGTTTTCACATTCTTCTCGGCACAGTCTAGAAGATAATTACTAGTCAGAGTTAAAATTAAGCGAACGGTCAGACAAAACGTTTTGTATCAAGAGCAAGGAATTGATTTCAAGAATAAGGAGATTGCTGTAATCCTCCGAGAAGCCTGTGAGAAGAGCCCCTGTCTTATAAAAATGTGGGAATAGAGGGGACTATGAATGGGGATATGGGGGCAGACAAGCTCAATTCTGCTGTGACAACTACATACTGGCACAGCGGCTTTTCTGGTTTGCAGCTGTCACACTAATTCCAGTTGTTAGCATTTGATTCCTGTAACTTCTGACTATTTCTTCTGTGGATCCATTCTTAGGTTTTCCTAGAAAATGACTAGAAAGTAAGATGGTTCAGGAAACAGGCTGGGACTCCTGTCCCAGAGCAATCCAACCCTGCCATAACACTATAGGCAGCTAGGGGAATCAAAAGTTAAAAAAATATATGCAAACCTTTGTTAATTCCCCTTCACTTCCTTCATTTTTACTTTGTAATACTGCTGCTCTCTTAAGGATGGCCACTTGAAAACTACCTGAATTCATCAGCAGGTCATCAAAAACTTCCAAGCCGTTCCATTCAAATATTAATAATGTTTTTGACCATCTTATTTTCTCTCTGAGCAAAATAAAGAACAGTAGTTTAGAAGCTGGCTTGCTGCCCTAAAAAGAGACAGCAACATTGAGAGGCAGCTGCTAGCAGTTCCTGAGATTTGAGAGAGGCCACAAGAAAAGGGGTAGCGCTCAGGGCTTGCTGTTAAGCATGGGTGCAAAACTTTGGGTTTGTTGGCCAACAGTTCCGCATTTCCAACCACAAGAGTCCAAGAAGAGCCTTGCCTTTCCGTTTTTCAGAGAATACAATGCAAATATTCTCTGCCAGCTAATTTCTTGCTCTCTCCATCCTCCTTCACTGCCTAGCCCATGACACTTTATTTATGGCTGTTATATACCAGCAGTCCTATCAAGTATCAAGTGAGCTTGGTATATTTTACCTTATCAGTATCTCCAAAAGCAGTAGAGTCACACAGTTCCCTCAACCAGAAGCATGAAACTCTGAGGGCAGTCGCAACACCGACAGTAACCTGCACATAATACTGATCAAACAGTTGTTCTTATGACCGCGCTTTCTTCCTTGTCTGAATTTTTAACACAAATGAGACAATCTCTAACCCTGCATATATTCAACACCTGGTGTGAGTTTTTTGCGTCTCAGTTGTAACTACATTTAAAAAGCTGAGTTGGAAAACCAACTACTTCAAAGATGTGGCTTGCCAGACATAAAGCCTTCCCGTACTTCGCCACAGCCAGCGCTTACCTGGTGTTTGCTTTCTCTTGCTGTTCAATATGGGCTTTAGGCCTTTTTTATGAGCGAACTAGGGAGGCATCAACTAGATGTGTGCTATGACGTACTGTTTACATAAGATTCAGAAGAAAACAGAGTGATTAAACACTGGTAAACGTGAAGCCTCAGGAAAGCATTTTTTGTAAGAAAACAGAATTAAGTAAGCGTAACCATTGTTTTCATATATGTATGGTCTAGCCAGCATATTGGGTAGACTCGTGCAATAGACAGGATCTCTATGTGCTCTGAAATTCTGCTTTAAAGAAAATAAAATTTAAAGGAGCACATTTATAATACTTTGACTGTTTGGTCATGATTACAGCTTGTATGACTAAGGCCTTGGCTCTAGTATAGCTGCTAGCATTTATGTAACATGCTGCTCTTCAGCCTGCTAAATGCTTAGAATCTTAGATGTTCAAATTAAGTTTTTTCTAGGACCAGCTCATACCATCTACTTCACATTTGCTGCCTCAAGGAAGTGCTAGGCTCAGCTACCGATTTGGAATCTCAGAACTGCAGTTGTGCCATCCCCTGTACATGACAAACGATGTATGTGTGTATGCATGTTTGTGTGGAGAAATGAAGGGTGGTTCAGATGATTCAGATTGTGCATATGTAGCTCTGAAAGAGACACCTTTGCTAGCTGCACGTGAGATCACACCACTTAACTGCTGTTGCCAAGTCCAGCAAAGGTTTAAAACAAGGAATACTGACAAAGAGCAGAAATTCCAACATTGCATCTGTTCTGGGTAAATCTGAACTGTAATCCTGAAACTGAATTTGTGGGTTGCTCTTTCATAGGACAGGATGCATCCTGACAAGACTGAGGTGTGCTGGCAAGTGGTCTCCTCAAGTTCTTAACAGCCACAGGTTGGTGCTAGCAGGATAGAGGTGAAAAGTTGTACAGTGAGCACTCTCAGTTAGCATAAGCACTATGGTCAGTAGTGGTTGAACTGCATGTGTCAGCTGCCCCATCTCACTAATGGCATTAGTACTTCCTGTATTATGCTTTTACAGCATATTCAACTTAATTACCTGCTGTTAGATATGTAGCATTTTTCTTTTATCTGTTTGGAAGCGCAGCTTCTCAAAAACCTACTCAAAAACCCCAGGCATCCTAAGCAGCCGAGAACACAGTCCATCTAACACCCTGATCACACTTCAAAACCACCTACTTGGTTCGAAAAAAACACGTGATTAAAAAAAAAAAGTTGAGTATGTCTAGTTTTTCTTAACCACTGCTTTAACTCTGAAAACGTTGCTATTTTAGATACCTTTACTTTCCCCTTGGGCTAGAATTTCAGTGCAACAGGTCAAACTGGAGTTAGGACATAGTCCAAAAGTTAATTGAGCCAATACTGTCTCTTAAATCCAGCTTGCACGTGGAACACATTCCAGGAACAGGGACTCGTGGTTATAGTCCCATCTTCTCTGGAGGCATTCTAATTCCCACCAAATTCTTATCCAAACAATCCTTATTGGTTCAGAGAGAATAATCAGCTTGTGGTTTGCATCTCAGTGGAGAAGAGCTGTTCTTAAAACTGCAGCTACATATCCTGTAAGTAAAACTGATTAAATCTTAAATGCTATTTCTAGTCTCACTCATTTCCTTTGCAGAGGAAATACAAGCCTCTTCTCTCACTTTTAAGGTAGGGATGATGATTTAATTTTTCAAGGCCTGAGGGACTGGTGGATTAAGAAAATCATTGGCATCTGGAAATATTCATCTGCAGCACTGTCATGTAACACCTCATCTGTAGCAGCTGAAATTTCCTCCCCCCCTCAGATACAAGGCACCATTTCTGACATGTTTTGGACACATTAGTAACATCAAGGACAACTACTCTCTTTTTAAGGCTTCAGTTTACATAAAGGAAAAATCATACTTTAAATAGAGCGATAAGGAACACTGCAGAGAACGTGTAGCTGAAGGAAACATTTTCAGTCAGTGAGAACTATACCCATAGCCAATGTCAAGATCTTTCTTCCCTTTTCTCTGATGCCTGTTCTTGTGGTGGGTGCTCCATTCTTAGCATTGGTGGTTCAGTAAATATACCTTTTGAGCGCCAAATAAAATGCGTTATCTGAATACAAACTCTTAATGAAACATTAAGTTTACTGGCAATAAATTAAGGCTGTTTCGTCATGCAACTGTGTGGATAATATGTGAGTTAAGAAATACCAAGGACATACTAAACTCAGCCAACAGCCCTTAGACATGACTGATTTTATCATTGACTTCAATTTCACCCTATCATGAGGTTAGACAACGTTACTGGGAAGACACCTTTTACAACCGTGATTCCACAGCCTCATAAACGCTGAAGACCTGGAAGCATTAATTAGCTTATTTGTGGTAGCTCTGTACCATACTCAGAACAGAAAGAACTGGATGTGTGATGTACATTTATACTGGAAATGGTAACTGGAAATGGTAACTAGTTATATTGCAACAAAAAGCTTTAAGTTAACGTGACTTAATTTGAATAAGCAGATAGAATATAATCTAGCAACACTCACTGCACTCTTGAGAAGATCCTTAGCAAAAATCAACATGAAAATACAGAGGGGAACAAACTTCCATCTTAAAAAAAAAAATTAAATATAACAAAACATGTCAAATCTGAAGGGTCTTTCCTAAGTGTCCAGTGCAGACAATTTATAATAAATAAAAGTGGCAAAAGGTTCGATCCTTAGGAAGGCAGCTACTGTGGAAAAAAATCTAGGAGTTTAACACACTTGCTTACAGAGTTTCGTAACAGTAACATCATTTCTCTTTCATGGTTAGATCTTCATCCTGTAGGGCAAACTTTCTTCTCAAAACTTCAGCTATAAGAACAGCAGGGTCTTCCTCCTTCACTGAAGTTCGGTTTCTACATGGAAGACAAACATACAGTGTATTAGTAAAGAGAAGTTCCCAAGCTGATCGTTGGCACCTCTGGTGAGATTCTTTAAGCATTTTTCTGCAGCCTTTATCATCACCTTTTGTTACAAATAGAGGAGGTACTAAAACAACAAAAAGTATACAGATGACAGCCTGCCCTGAGAGGTAACAGAAGCCATCCTGCCCCACAACAGAGAACGGCCGATCTGAAGGAACATAACTTGTATGTGTCGAGAGCTAATTAGACTGTAGTGGATGAACAAAGATTGTACAGGTATAGGAACCCAGGGAAAGTTTTGAGTGGGGTCCCTCCTTGGAGGCACCCAGCTCGAACTGATACACGGGTACCATTAAATTCTTGTTGCATTAAATAAGAGTTGACTGAGGGAATTCCAGATGCCTCGGGAGACCCATTCTGCTGGGAGAACAATGGGATCCCCTAGCAGTTTTGGCACCTTACATGGGACCCTAGGTCACATCATCATCCTGAGTTGCTTGGACTTGGATATCCAGAGCCTGCATAAAAGGGCTTTTCCCTTTTAGGACCTCCAGGCTGAGTGGCAATAATGTGTGAGAGATAATATCCAGAGACTAGGTTGGGTTCAACTCCCCCCTCATGCCATGGTGGGTTTGAGTCCCTCCCTTGCTACAGCAGCCGGCAACTTAGAGAGTCAGAGGAATTGTGTCTGTGCATATCTGTGCATATCGGAGTCTAAATGGGGCACCCATCAGCTCACTGGAACTGCCTTCCACGAAGACACTGTGAAGTCCTACTGGATAAAGTCATGATGGTGCAAGTCAGGCTCTGTGACTGGTGAGGTGAGTGCACTTCCTTTAGCAGAGAGGCTAGAGTCATTGTTCCCACTCCCCGAGAAAGAAAGAACTGCAGGAAGACTTATACAGGCTGATCAGCTTAAGATGCAAGCAGTGACTGGAGTCCCCAGAAACTATGGGGAATGTCCCAGAATCAGAGAAAGGGACTCCTTTAGCGAAAGTGTTAGAAAATTTGAAAAAATATTAAAATTATATTAAAATACAAAATTGGGACTGTCAGACTATCAAAGAAGCAGGCTATAACCCTATGTACAGAAGACTGGCCTTTCTACACTCGGGATGGAGGCTCACAATTGCAGTGATCACTGAATGGGACCTTCGATCGTCAGAAATTAACCTTCCTTCAGTATCACATGGAAGATCAGCATTGGTATGTACGGGAAGAGCAGGCAAGAAAACGGCCCACCCAGAGGGAGGCTGAAGACCCTGTGACAAGGTAAAGAGAAAAGGATATTAGGATTGGGATCAGTTTTAACACCTTTGAAGGGCTCCACCTTGCTCATTCCCACAGCCAGTAGGAATGTATCCCGTGGTACCCCATGTTTTACTGAACCGTGTGGCAATGGAGGGGGGTGGACGAGGAGGCGGAGGGAAATAGATTCCTTCTGGGATACGGGTTTGGCTGCTCAACCACGGAACCCGAGGGACCAAGCACTCCAGGGAAGCCAGATGCTTATTTTATGAAAGGATGCTGGTATGCCCAGCTGTTCTGTAAAACTTGCACTGGTTATAGCCCAAATTGGCAGAACACCCAGGTTCTTGAGAGAGCTGTTTAGGTCTTATGAGAAAGATAAAATTCTGGCTAAAGATGCGGAAATTGCACAAGTAGGAGGAAATAGGAATCCTTGGGCGCGAATGACCCTAATGGCGACTATAATATTTTGAGGGATAGGGAAGCACATCAAACAGCCTTGAGAAATTTAGTCAAGACCATGCGAGTGTGTGGAGAAGTAAAGGTGAACTGGGTCAAGGTACAGAAGTGCAAAGGATAGATGAACATCCAGGTAATTTCTGGAGGCAATTACAGCAAGCTTTGCTCAAACATGGGGGGAGATGACCCCCCAGAATTTTAACAATGTCCTAGCCATAAGTGTTTTTGTAGATCAGGATGCCCAAGACATTGGTAAATATTTCAAGGAATATGTCAGGTTGTCACGGGAAGAAATTACAGAAGATTCTAAGTGTAGCAATATTTGTTTACTACAAGCAGAAGGAAAAAAAAAACAAAGGTGATAATGATGAAAGAATGAAAGAACTAAAGAACAAGAGGCTAATTTATAGGCAGTGGCACTCATGAGGAATTTGCAGGCTAGAAGAAGAAATGGAGAAGTCCAAGGAAGGGGAAAGTTAGGCCATGGATTAGGTCAATGAAGGGGGACCGGATACAGGGATAGGAAGAATAAGGGAGAGGAGAGAATGCTACTACTGTAGGAATATCGGACATTTGCAGAAGGGGTGCCCGCTGTACCCAAGGGCCCCTCATATACACACACAGCAATTAAGCAGATGACTACAAAAGCAACTGGGTGGAGAAAAAACTCAATGACTAGAGCTAGAAAGTGATAAAGACGAACTAACCCTGGAGACTGGAATCTACACTCTGTGGAGAACAGAAATAAACTATATGGGACACACAGATGGCAATGTGGATGGGCAAGAAACAGAATTTCTAGTTGATATTGGAGCTACCCTGTCCCTAAATTTCATCCCCAGAAATGCTGAGACAAGGGAAACTATTTTGACTCATGGAGTGACAGGGAAAAAGAAGAGGTTGAGTAAACCTTTGTTATTAACTCCAGGAAATAAAAGCATTTGGGGAAGATTTGCTCTAGCAGAAGAATCTCCAGCTTGCCTGCTAGGGCAAGACTTGTTGCAGTCACTAGATGTAGAATTGAGATTATCACTGGAAGGATTGGACCTGATAATTATGGGGGACCTTCGGTAAATTGAGAGGGGTCCAGCTATAATGTTTGCTAATTTCTTCAGCCCTGTGTGATGAATCCCATCTGGCCCCATGGACTCATGAATGTTGAACTGATGCAGCTGTTCCCTTACAATTTCAGTGACCACAGATGGAAAGTCACTGTTCTCCCAGTCATGGTCCTTCAACTCTGAGGTTCAGGCAGCCCAAGATCTGTTGTTACTGTTAAATACCATGGGAAAAAAGAAAAAAAAAAAAAAAAAAAAAAAAAGCATTAAATGCCTCTGCCTTTTCCGCCTCTTTACGTTTTAGGTATCCACTCCAAGTATCAGTCTAATGTTTTCCTTTGACCTCCTCTTGCTGTCATCATACCGGAAAAAGCTTTCTTTTTTGTCTGACAACACAGTGGTACCACAGACAAATTTCTCTCATTTGTCTGTGTAATGTTTTCTATGCTGAGAATTACATTTCTTTTAAGCTGAATTAGGCATAGAAGGTGTGAACAACCATCATGCAACATGTTTTTGGCCAGGAATCTTACTGACACAGCATAATGGGTGGAGAGAGCTTTGGTACTGAAGAATTTGGAAACTGAATTTCATTACTGTGATTTCACATATAAGATGAAGATAGTACAGCTGATGTATTAAAGAAGCTACATTTTCAGCTGGGCAGAATCCTGCCTCAGCCATGCAGCAGTCAGCATATCAGCATCTTGAGGTGTGTTCTCATGATCAGTGTATAAACTCATCATGGGGCAAATGAAAACATACTCTGCCCGTGCTCAGAGCTGGGCCAGATGCAAATCAGAGCAAGTCCGGAACATGAGACACTCCACACGTTTAATTCCTGTACAAAAACCTGCAGTTTCCCAACCAGAGACAACTTGGGCCTTCAAACAGTGTAAGCACCAGCACCTGAAACTACTGCAAGCAGAGAACAGAAGTGCAGCCCTTGCTCTGAAAGCTGCTTGTACATATAGTTCTGGTTTTCAGCTGGGCAAAGCACTCTTTTTTTCAGTTGAACAGGTTGAAACAGGCAAACATCGTGCTAATCAGTTTAAGTTCCCCTCTACTGCTTTCTATCCAAGCAGATAAGCCATCATAAAAGGAAAAAAACAAAAAGCATAAATATTAGCAAGTTCTAGTGCAAATAGACATACCTCTCCCCCCCCATATCATGAATATACAGCAGCACTAACAAGAAGATAAATGCTATGTCCAATGTCTACAGTGATATGACAGACAAAAAAAGATGACAAGCTTTGAAAGAGAACATAAAATCAGAGTAAAAGCAATACTTACAAGTCTTTGTTCTGCTTCATCCTATGAATGTCTTTAAGAATGCCCATCATGTCTGCAAAACTGCTGGCCTTGGAAAGAGACACAGAATCTTCCTCATCAGGATCCTTTGGTTCCGATTTACAACACTCAGAGGTTGCAGAACAAAGCATGGAGACTGATGGAAGCTCAGGAGTTTCCAGTTCTGCTTCCTCCTCTGTGATATCACTAATGACAAAGGAAGTTGTAGATTGGAAAGAGGGTCCAAAACAAGGTAAAGGAGAAGATGCATTTGAGCTTCCTGGAGATAATACATCTGGTGTGAATGAAGGAGAAGCTGAAAGAGAAAATATAAGTGGATAGATAAACGAATACCAACTTATATATCCTTTTTTTTTTTCCTCCAAAACAACAGAATATAATTCTAGAGGCATTATCAGATATCCTCCCCATCTTATTTAAAAAACGAATAAAAAAACACATCATAGTCTGTGTTAACCTCCATGGTTACTCTGCTTCTTAAAACATCATGTGGCAACACAAGACCTTCTCCAGTACTTTTTTAAACCACCAACTCACCTTATGTATAGAGATACATAATTTATCCTATTACTTATTCCTTAAATTATTCCTATTGTGCCCATCACTGCATCACCCCTGCAGCTCAAATACTGCACCCAGTCCCTGAAGAAGTCAGATAATGTTTACTTTTTCCATTTTTACAGACAAGTAATGGAGGAACAGAGATTTAGCTGCTGCTCAGGAACACAAATAGAGCCTGTGTCAGAATGTAGATTGAAATTGTCTTAATTTTTCTCTTCTTGCTCTTCACCGCTATGAAAACAGCTTTCATTTACTTTCATGGTCCCTCCTCCCCATACCATTATGACTGGTGCGAATGTAGAGCTGGTTCAAAAGGTCCTGCACTTTACACTAGATGTTCAGAGCAATGTGCTGTGACTACAGGCATTTTTGACCTTACTTGCTTTCCATCACCACCTGTAAAATAAGAATACCATTCACCTGCTTCAAAGGAAAGATGAGACTAATTTGCTCATGTTTTTATCCTGATGGCATTTAACAACGTCTATATACATTCCAAGTGTTATGAAATGAAAATGAGTTAGATATTTATTACAGAGAGGGGAAAAAATAAACCTGAAATGTGCTTAGCCTCAACAGTACACTTGCAGATAGTTATTAATTGCCTGTTAGGGGATTTCTCTAACAGTATAAAATAAAGCAGATTGCACAATACTTCTTTTCTGACATCAATCTTTCTAAAATTAGTCTGCTAAATAGTTCAGATTATTGAGCTACAGCTAGGCCCTAAACCGTACCTCCACATTACTCACTGAGAAGATACTAAGTCAATAAGAACTATTCTCACAATATAGGGGGAGTAAAACAACAGAATCTGCCCTGTTCTTTATTCCAATTGCTTTGTCCCTATGATCTTGCATAAAGGGAAAGATGAAATACGCAGCTTCTCTGAAGCAGACATCTGCAATGCCCTGTTTTACAATTATTCCCTGCAGAGCTGAGGGCAATGTAGCTCCCTTGCCTCCAGTGGCTTCATTTAACCTTGCTGCTCTAAGAGTGGAAGCACGTGGCATACAGGATCCAGTGTATTAGTACAGAACTGAAGGTGACAGGAAACACAAGCACAGGAAGACCAGTATGCTCTGCATGTATTACCTCACAATAGTATTTTCCCATGGCAGTGAATGAATCGTCAGAAGAAATACCTAATTTCATCTAAATACAACTTCATATGCTAAAACATTGTATATGTTCTCAGGTGGTGATCTATATATTCATAGTAACATCATCAAATAGATTTATAGAATCCACTGACAATCACACGGAACTGAAAAAAAAAGAAACAAGAAGTTTTTCACATAGAAACCACCACTCCAACTAAATCAAACATAACTCTGTTCCACATTCAAATGCTTTTATGTCTCATGGATAATTGGACTAAATATAAGCAGTCAATAAAGTTGCAAGTGCCTTAGGGCTACAGTAATCAGATAGCCATGCTGTATTTCACAGATCATGAGATTTGGTCCCATGCACACACCCTGTATGCACTGTGGCTCTGAGTAGCAATTTGGGAATTTAAAAAAATATTTGCTTTCATATATAGGGTAAAGAAAGTTTCATCAGCTACTATTACCCACCACAAACAGGAATTAAACCTCATGACATCATTTCAAGTATCACACAATCCTGTTTTGTTTTGTTTCCTGAAGTAACAAGAAAATTATAGATCCTTCTTTTGCTCTGGAAAGCAGCCATAACTCAACTGTCATCTCGGTCACTGGCCAAAGAACTCCGCATGCATGGAATGCAGCCCTTAAGAAAACTGCCGTCAATAAGAATTAAATCACTGTAAGTTTGCAGAACTGTTCATTTTTCCATGTTTTTTGAGTTCTGAGATCAACAACTCTGTCTTCTGACTACTCCATAAATAAAGACACCAAAGCACTTTTAGCTTCACTAGCTTCCACACTCTAAAACAGCCACTGTAGCAGCAAGCTTTATAGAACTACAGGGATTTGGATT